>ONZH01019669.1:0-70172 GCA_900303285.1 Rhinella marina | reverse complement strand
CCCTGGAGCGTACCATGTGCTATGTACTAAATCACATAGCAGTTTTTGACTGGTGCGTCACTCCATGGGTTGCCTGTGCCATTGTGGGTTAGAGGGACCTGGGAAGGCAGAGTTTTCCTTGAAACTGTATTAGTCCTTCCTTTGCAGTCCCCCCTTTTGACACCCACTGGTCCCTTTCCTCCTTCCCCGCCTGGTTCTGTAAGGTCTTAAGAACTTTCAGGGAGACAGGAGGAGTTATTTCAGGGACCTGAGCTGTGGCCACTAAGGCAGGGGTCTGCCTAGGCAATTTGGCAGCCATTTTTGCCACCTGATCTGCCTTGGCTTTCCCTTCGCCTCCTCTGTGTCTGTTTCACAGTGGCCTTTCGTTCTTATCACCGCCACTCAAGTTGGCAACATGAGGGGTTCCATCAGAGACCTCACCACTTCCTAATTGTTGATGGATTTACGTGAAGGGGTTGAATTCTCTGGCTTTCCAAATGGGCCCATAGCCATGGGCTCAAAGGCATACATGGAATCAGTGTAAATGTTGGCTGTTTTTCCCTCTGCATCTCTGCAAACCATCTCCAGAGTCTCTGGACTCTCTTCTTGGGCAGACATGTGGTGGTAAGGACTCTGCATTTTTAGTGTCATATTTAGTAACCGCTGCCCAACCTGTGTAGCACCTGCCGTCCTGGCCATACCTCGATCCATCCACAAAGAGCACATTATCTAATCTAATGGCTGACTTACCATATCCCACTGTCTCTTGTGACATCATCTGCCAACAGTCATGAGGTGCCTTAACTCTTCCCTCCCCCCTTGCTCCAGAGGCAACAGGGTGGCTGGATTCAAAGTATTACACCTTTGGATACTAACATTGTCAGGCAACAAAATGGAACACTGCATTCTCAAAAGGCGGGCATTAAAAAGATTTTTGGGTTATACCTATGTGAGGATAAATGTAATATCATGAGGAGCAGTTAAGTGAGGACAACTGAGGCAGGGCCATTCGCTTCTATAGAATACAATCTAAATGTAATAATTTGATAGACCCAGTGCGGGGGAGTACCAAATTACCAGTCTTTGAACATGAAAGGCATCCATCTACTACCTCTACTGTAGGGCCAGCTCAGGGGGTCTTCATGTGCGACATAGCTCCCAATTATTAATCCAGCTAATTTCGCTCTCCAAAAGCCATATGGTGCTCCTTCCACTGTGAAGCCTGCTGTGCGCCAGTACATTGGGCTACGAGCACATATGGGGTGTTTCTGTAAACTACAGAATTGGGGTAATAGATTTTGTGTTTTTTTTTTTGTTGTTAACCCTTGATGTGTTTCATGGAAATTGGATTAAAACTTAAAATCTGCTAAAAATAATGGAATTTTGAAATTTCATTCCAATTTTCCGTCAATTCTCTTGGAAGGCTTAACAAAGTTAGTAAAATCAGTTTTGAATAGCTTGAGGGGTGTAGTTTCTAAAATGGGGTGATTTATGGGGAGTTTCCACTATATAAGCCCCACAAAGTAACCTTATATCTGAACTGGTCATTAAAAAAATGGGTTTTGGAAATCTTCTAAAAAATGTAAGATTTGATTCAAATCTTAGAAGCCTTATAACATCCTAAAAAGTAAAATGACATTTACAAAATGATGCCAACATAAAGTAGACATATGGGGAATGTAAAATAATAACTATTTTTGGAGGTATTACTATATATTTCGAAAGTAGAGAAATTGAAATTTGGAAATTTGCTAATTTTTCCAAATTTTTGGTAAATTTGGTATTTTTTAAAAAAAATGAAATATTTTGCCACAAATTTACTACTGTCGTGAAGCACAATATGTGACGAGAAAACAATCTCAGAATGGCTTGGATAAGTAAAAGCATTCCAAAGTTATTACCACAAAGTGACATGTCAGATTTGCAAAAAATTGCCTGGTCAGGAAGGTGAAAACAGGCCCGGGGTTGAAGGGGTTAATACTGAAAAAAATAAACATTTTGGATTTTTTTCCATCTCAATATTCTGGCTCCATAGCCTTTTTTTTCTGGCTCCATAGTTCATTTTTTGTGGGATGATCTGTACGTCCTATTGATACCATTTTGGAGTCTGTGTGACCTTTTGATCACTATTTACTCAATTTTTCCCTGTATGGGATTATTGGTATTATCACGAATCACAGACATTACCCCAAACCACTGTGGTTTAAAACGAGCGCCATCTTTAAATGGAGTTTACATGATATGCTCCCTGAATATTATGCGCTTCCTGAACAATATGAATAGTGTGATTGTCTGCTACTTAGCAGCATAACGCCACTACCCATTGCATATGTGGTCTCTGATAGCCACTGAATACATCAAGATATATGGTTTATTCTTTGGTTAAATATATTTAAAACATATACAGCAGTAGATGTTTACTGTAAGCGCTAGTTGCACTTACATGATGTACCGGATAATATGTACTTCATAAGTAGGAATAAGAGCATTGCACTGCTTAGCAACGTGACATCACAGCCCATGTGACTGCTGACATCACAGCCCATGTGACTGTCAAGAGTCACGTGATTGAAGGTCCTTTGCCCTTTCTCTACATCTTAGATGATCATAATAGACGCCAGTGTAACCCTCTCACCTGATCTAATACCCTCTATATAGGTTTCATATTATGGATTACATATGCTGGCACATGCGCTTCTATAAAAAGAAAGGTTTTAGAAGCATTATAATGTAGCTTGATGCTAAGTTATGTATCATGTGACTGTGAAGGACCTGTGACATAGGGTCATGTGCAGTACTCCTATGACCACACTGAGCATGAGCGGAATGAGTTAGGAAGGTAGGATATGATGTAACTGTGAACTGACTACTTATATTATATATTTGACATAAATGTGTTGACCATTATGGATATAATGAACTTCATTGAAACTACTGATGTATGAAATTATGTATGGTTGTAATGCTGAGCTTGTACTTCCTGGTCACCACCAGTGAGGTCACTGGTAGTAGGGTATTTAAACTGTGCACTCACTGTTGTATGCATGCTTGAAAAAGGCTGAGGTGCAGCCGAAACGTAGCATGTACTAGGGTGGAATTATGGATTAAAGGAACCACATTTTCTACACCGCAATATGGATGCTGTCTTCAATCTCTTCTCACCATTTTGAATGTTGGAGCCTTTAGACTAGACTCCTGGGAGGACGTGCATTCTGAACTTGACCAATTACTATACAGGTGCTGTACCCAATTTTTCTTTTGATGCAGTGATTAGTGTTTATCCGGTTCTCCACCGGAATGCGTATGTCTCTCTACCTGATCCCCATTATACTTAAATTACTTAAATGGGTTTTCCAACATTTTTATACTGACGACTAGTGATGAGCTAAGTGAGCTTCGGATGTCTCATTTGTAGTCGCTTCGTTCAAAACGTTGGATTAATACTGTAGAGAGATCCCTCTCCATACAGTGTTAAAATTTATGGGCTTCGATGAACCAAAATCATTTGCAAAGTTGCGCAAGATTTCGTTGAGTAACTTGGGTAGTTGATTTTTAAAGTAGAAAACAACTTTAAAACTTGAAACCGAACTCTTCTTCAGTTCCAACGTACCAGTTGGTTCCTGTGAGTGCCACAGCCTTCTTTGTTTTTCCTAGGCCAGTGACATGAAATTCATCTTTCACATTGCCAAGGAGCAGCACAGCCCCATTCAAGTGAATGGGGCTGAGATAACAAACACAGCCGCTATACAATGTACAGCGCTGTGTTTGGTGAGCAAAGACAGGGCTGCAGCATCACATAACAGCTGATCGCGGTTGGGTCCCGGGTGCTGGACCCCCACTGATCAGAAACTGATAACCTATCCAGAGTATAGGTCATTAATATTAAAATGTCGTAAAACCCTTTTAATGGGGTGTCTGCCAGAACAGCCTTCCATAATTCAAACCGGAGATGTGAAAGTAGCCTTACCTAATGCCCACTGCTGGGTTCTGGGTCCATCACTGCCCCACCAGCTCTGAAGGACCTGGATTTCTGTGTCAACATCTGGTTTTGATGCTCTCCAAAAGAGAAAATATAAAACATTGTAATTTGATACCCTTTAATGGCTAACTAAAATACATGATGTTATAAAGTGGCAAGCTTTCGAGACTCTGAGGTCCCTTCTTCAAGGCCAGGAATGAAAAAAAAATCTCTGAAGAAACATGGATATAACATCCGGTTTGATGTGGGGCACACAGCAGCGAATTGTCACTTGGGCAGCAAATGAATTATACAATAAATATTTGATTTGATGCCATGATTACTTTGCGTATTGTATGTGAAAAGGATAAGCACTAAGTGGATCATTTATGAAGACTGGCGTTTCCATGCCAGTCTAAAAGGGGTTATCCAAATTCTAAAAGATCCCCCTCCAATGCCCAGGCACCTTGTATACATTACACTTACCTGTTCCCTGGCACCCGCGTACAGTAGTTCCAGATCTCTGCAAGGCCGCAAATGCATCTCCCAGTCGCGTGAATCAAAACATCTGGCAGGGGGAGCAGCAAATAGGCCGCGATGGTGACGAGTCCCCATGAGACGGACTTAAATCTACCCCAGCTCCCTTGCTGGCGTAGATTTAAGCCATTTTCTAAGCAAAAATTGGCGTAGAAAATGATAGATGAGACTTGTCTGCCAATAGCATAGAAACTGTACACAGATATTGCTTTTAGGACTCATGCAGTCCAGGAAACATGACCTGTGTATCGGCCACATCTCCCGAAAAACAAGTAGCTCCTCTGACCTGATATTGTACTGTATTCACATGATGATGTGTGTACAGTATAATAGACCTTAGTTCAGACAGGAATGCAGTGAGTATGGCTCAGGGGAGCGGTGACTGGTCCAGAAGATGCAGCTGAAACACGGCCATCTTGAGCCCCTAAGATATATTCACACAACCATATATTTGGTCCACGTCCAATGTGCATTTTTTGCAGATTGCACCTGGACATATACATTTCTATGGGGGCTGCAAAAAATGCAGACAGCACATGGATGTCATCGGTGTACTGTCCAGACCCATGAGGCCGAGCTCTAAATTAAAGAACCTGTCCTATTTTTGTCTGTTTTTCTGGCTTGTGAAAAGTGCGGGAACCACAGAACTGACAGAACAACAGATGTGCAGGTTGGGGGACACCTGGGTAACAGTGACCATAAAATAATAACCTTTAAATTGTCATTAAAAAAAGCACTTCTTCAGGGAGGAACAAAAATACCAAACTTCAAAAATGCAAAATTTAGCCATCTAAGAGAGGCCATAGGTCTAACTAACTGGGACAAAATCCTTGAAAATAAAAATACAGCCACAAAATGGGATATTTTTAAAAGCATCCTAATATCTAAGGAATAATCTAAGGAATAAAATGATAAGAAACAAGAAAAAACCAATGTGGATAAATAGAACTGTAAAGAAAGCAATAAATGACAAAAAGAAAGCATTTAAATCACTAAAACAGGAGGGGAGCGAGGAAGCATTGAAAAACTATAAGGAAAAAAATAGAATATGTAAAAGACAAATAAAAACAGCCAAACTAGAGACTGAAAGACTAATTGCTAAAGAGAGTAAAACTAACCCTAAAATGTTCTTCAATTATATAAATACTAAAAAGTATAAATCTGAAGGCGTCGGCCCCTTACAGAGTAATAAGGGGGGTGTAGCAGATAGCGATGAGGAGAAAGCAAAACTTTTAAATATTTTTTTTCTCCACTGTATTCACTGAGGAAAATAAACTGTCAGATGAAATGCAGAATATAAAAGTGAATTCCCCTTTAAAAGTGTCCTGTCTGACCCAGGAAGAAGTACTGGGGCGTCTTAAAAAGATTAAAATAGACAAATCGCCAGGACCGGATGGCATACACCCCCGTATCCTAAGAGAATTAAGTAATGTCATTGCCAGATCCTTATACTTGATATTTAAGGACTCCATACTGACAGGGAGTGTTCCACAGGATTGGCGCATAGCAAATGTGGTGCCAATATTCAAAAAGGATCCAAAAACAGAGCCCGGGAACTATAGGCCGGTAAGTTTAACATCTGTAGTGGGTAAACTGTTTGAAGGTTTTCTAAGAGATGCTATCTTGGAGTACCTCAATGAAAATAAGCAAATAACTCTATATCAGCATGGCTTCATGAGGGATCGGTCGTGTCAAACCAATTTAATCAGTTTCTATGAGGAGATAAGTTCTAGACTTGACCACAGGGAATCAATGGATGTCGTATATCTGGACTTCTCCAAAGCATTTGACACTGTACCACATAAAAGGTTAGTATATAAAATGAGAATGCTTGGCCTGGGAGAAAATGTCTGTATGTGGGTAAGTAACTGGCTCAGTGATAGAAAACAGAGGGTGGTTATTAATGGTACATACTCAGATTGGGTCACTGTCACTAGTGGGGTACCACAGGGTCAGTATTGGGCCCTATTCTCTTCAATATATTTATTAATGATCTTGTAGAAGGTTTGCACAGTAAAATATCAATTTTTGCAGATGACACTAAACTGTGTAAAGTAATTAACACAGAAGAGGACAGCACACTGCTACATATGGATCTGGGTAGACTGGAGGCTTGGGCAGAGATGTGGCAGATGAGGTTTAACACTGACAAATGTAAGGTTATGCATATGGGAAGGAATAATGCAAGTCACCAGTACATACTAAATGGTAAAACATTGGGTAACTCTGACATGGAAAAGGACCTAGGAATTTTAGTGAACAGCAAACTAAGCTGCAGAAACCAGTGTCAGACAGCTGCTGCCAAGGCCAATAAGATAATGGGTTGCATCAAAAGGGGCATAGATGCCCATGATGAGAACATAGTCCTGCCACTTTACAAATCACTAGTCAGACCGCACATGGAGTACTGTGTACAGTTCTGGGCTCCTGTGAACAAGGCAGACATAGCAGAGCTGGAGAGGGTTCAGAGGAGGGCAACTAAAGTCATAGCTGGAATGGGTGGACTACAGTACCCAGAAAGATTATCAAAATTAGGGTTATTCACTTTAGAAAAAAGACGACTGAGGGGAGATCTATTAACTATGTATAAATATATCAGGGGTCAGTACAGAGATCTCTCCCATGATCTCTTTATCCCAAGGACAGTGACCATGACGAGGGGACATCCTCTGCGCCTGGAGGAAAGAAGGTTTGTTCACAAAAATAGAAGAGGATTCTTTACGGTAAGAGCAGTGAGACTATGGAACTCTCTGCCTGAGGAGGTGGTGATGGTAAGTTCACTAAAAGAGTTCAAGAGGGGCCTGGATGTATTTCTGGAGGGTAATAATATTATAGGTTATAGTTACTAGATATGGGTTGTTGTTGATCCAGGGAGTAATTCTGATTGCCTGATTGGAGTTGGGAAGGAATTTTTTCCCCTAAAGTGAGGAAAATTCTACCGCACAGGGTTTTTTTGCCTTCCTCTGGATCAACTTGTAGGAAAACAGGTCGAACTGGGTGGACAGATGTCTTTTTTTCGGCCTTATAAACTATGTTACTATGTTAATACAAGGCACTTACTAATGTATTGTTATTGTCCATATTGCCTCTTATGCTGGCTGGAGTTGTTTTTATATCACATTATACACTGCTTCCATGATTATGACCACCCTGCAATCCATAAGTGGTGGCCTCCGGCACTCCAGGTATTGTGAAACTACATCTCCCATTATGTATACTTGCTTGGCTGTTGTCTGAACTCACACAGAAGTGAAAGGAGCATGCTGGGAATTGTAGTTATAGTTGCAACAGCTGGAGTGCCAAAGGTTTCTGATCCCTGCTATAGGAAAAAGTACTAGCATATGTGCGGCCCCAACCACCAGAGAGGCCAGCGCTTTTTCCTATAGAGTGCAAGGACAACCACTGCTTGCAGTGTGGCCGTAACCATGGAATCAAGTGCCTTGTAGTAACTTCCTCTACATAATAAATGCTATTTGCTGAAGTTAGCCAAATCCTTTAACCACTGAACTACTATAGTGCCCATATTACAGGAAACTTGGAGCAATAAATCACTTACCGGGGACACCCTTTTCCACAGTCCCAAGAAGTTATCATTGCGAATGACTGTGAGGAAAAACGTTAACATTCCTACTCGGCTCCTGCAGAGAGGCAAAAAATGAATGTGGACAATGCATCCATAGTTAAGTCTCAGTGAATTCTCATCATTTATTTATTAAAAAAAAAACAAAACAGTAGTATAAGGCTAGGGCTACACGGCGACACCTGTCACGGCCAGGATCGCTGGGTAGCAGGGATACCATAGAAATGAATGGGATTGCCGCGGCAGTCGCAAGAAATCCAACCGTGTTGGATTTCTTGCGACTGCTGCGGTATCCCATTCATCTCTATGGGATCCCTGCTACTCAGCGATCCTGGCCGCGACCAGTGTTGCCGTGTAGCCCTAGCCTTAAAGAAGATTTAACAATATAAAACTATTATATCTATTTAAAAAAAGGGGTAGAAAACTATCAACACCAGTACACACCCACAAGCTAGAAAAGTCTGCCTTTACCCTGTGGAAACGATCTGCTGAGTCTGTAACCGTGTTTTTACAAGATCTAATGGTTGGAAAAGAAGAGTAGAGCAGGTCCCACTTAGGGATCCGCACACAAACGCTTTGATCACTGGGTGCAAGTGCGACAGAGCCGTGACATGGTTACTGGCTACCAATGGATCTCCTGCCATCACCCCAGCGTTACACATTTCCCTCATGTGCTCGAAATTAAAAGAGTTCCATCTCAAACGCTACCATGTGACAAGCTTGAAAACAAAACTGGGTCACTGTCACTAGTGGGGTACCACAGGGGTCAGTATTGGGCCCTATTCTCTTAAATATATTTATTAATGATCTTGTAGAAGGCTTGCACAGTAAAATATCAATTTTTGCAGATGACACTAAACTGTGTAAAGTAATTAACACAGAAGAGGACAGTATACTGCTACAGATAGATCTGGATAGACTGGAGGCTTGGGCAGAGAAGTGGCAGATGAGGTTTAACACTGACAAATGTAAGGTTATGCATATGGGAAGGAATAATGCAAGTCACCAGTACATACTAAATGGTAAAATATTAGGTAACTCTGACATGGAAAAGGACCTAGGAATTTTAGTGAACAGCAAACTAAGCTGCAGAAACCAGTGTCAGACAGCTGCTGCCAAGGCCAATAAGATAATGGGTTGCATCAAAAGAGGCATAGATGCCCATGATGAGAACATAGTCCTGCCACTTTACAAATCACTAGTCAGACCACACATGGAGTACTGTGTACAGTTCTGGGCTCCTGTGAACAAGGCAGACATAACAGAGCTGGAGAGGGTTCAGAGGAGGGCAACTAAAGTAATAACTGGAATGGGTGGACTACAGTACCCAGAAGGATTATCAAAATTAGGGTTATTCACTTTAGAAAAAAGACGACTGAGGGGAGATCTAATAACTATGTATAAATATATCAGGGGTCAGTACAGAGATCTCTCCCATCATCTATTTATCCCGAGGACTGTGACGAGGGGACATCCTCTGCGTCTGGAGGAAAGAAGGTTTGTACATAAACATAGAAGAGGATTCTTTACAGTAAGAGCAGTGAGACTATGGAACTCTCTGCCTGAGGAGGTGGTGATGGTAAGTTCACTAAAAGAGTTCAAGAAGGGCCTGGATGTATTTCTGGAGGGTATTACAGGTTATAGTTACTAGAGAGGGGTTGTTGATCCAGGCAGTTATTCTGATTGCCTGATTGGAGTCGGGAAGGAATTTTTCCCCCTAAAGTGAGGAAAATTGACTTCTACCTCACAGGGTTTTTTTTTGCCTTCCTCTGGATCAACTTGTAGGAAAACAGGCTGAACTGGATGGACAGATGTCTTTTTTCGGCCTTACAAACTATGTTACTATGTTACATAGAAGAGGATTCTTTACAGTAAGAGCAGTGAGACTATGGAACTCTCTGCCTGAGGAGGTGGTGATGGCAAGTTCACTAGAAGAGTTCAAGAGAGGCCTGGATGTATTTCTGGAGGGTAATAATATTATAGGTTATAGTTATTAGAGATGGGTCTTTGATCCAGGGAGTAATTCTGATTGCCTGAGTCGGGAAGGAATTTTTTCCCCTAAAGTGGGGAAAATTGGCTTCTACCTCACAGGGGTTTTTTGCCTTCCTCTGGATCAACTTATAGGAAAACAGGCCAAACTGGATGGACAGATGTCTTTTTTTGGCCTTACAAACTATGTAAAACATGACACACGTCCTGGTCTTTCATAGATAACGAGCGCTTTCCCCCTGCTGCC
The DNA here is from genome assembly GCA_900303285.1 of Rhinella marina. NCBI lineage: Eukaryota > Metazoa > Chordata > Amphibia > Anura > Bufonidae > Rhinella > Rhinella marina. The sequence continues at coordinate 59,882 of ONZH01019669.1, read as the reverse complement.
AGCGTCCTGTTGCTTGGCACGAGTCACGTGACCAGGACCCGATCAAGTGACCCACCTCCTTCTCCAGCGATGCCCTCGCTGCTCGGGCATCGCTGTCATTAATCTGCCCAGCCCCTTTCTTTTCTTTTTTTCAATGGCAGACCACTGCAACCACCAATGTGTTCATTTAATAATATTCTTATGCCCTACTTTTTATATTTTAATTGTGTATGTCCACTTAAGCCCATGGGGGTTTTAAGCCCCGCCCCAAACATCATTTTGGCGTTTTTTTTTTTTTTTACAACCCTGCTGTATGTATATAAGACCTAGCATTTTATGTATGTGTTATGTGCAGTACTTACCTGATGAAGGGGAGCAGATCCCCGAAATGCGTTGTATCACTGCAATAAAGAATTTCCAACATTTCAAGAAGCCTTTTGTGATCAAGTTCATTGCGCCACGGAAGCAAACAACACTGTTTGGCATACGCTATCTTCATTGGAGATACCAAGCTTCTCCAATAAGAAGAATTATCCGCCTCCAGGCTGCAGAACAATAACTACCGACTGAACGTCAGTGTATTTTCCCTAAAGCGATCCCTAGTGTTGTGCCTACGGTTACCACAACCACTGAAGGTGAGCCTCTCCATTTTTTTCTTATAAAACACAACCCTAATGGTATCACCCTATTACACCGCCACCATGTCTGTTCTCAGGTCTGGGGGTATGGGAGAAATGTAGGCCGCCATAGGAAAGAGCAGTGGGGGAAGCTGTGTCAGATTCCTGAACCCAGGTTTCAGTGAGGGCCAGCAAGTTAAGAGAGTTAGTAAGAAAGAGGTTGGGAATGTAGGGGAGCTTGTTACAGACAGACCGTGGATTCCATGGTGGACAACGAATGTTGATGAGGTTGGCAGTGTTCCTGTGTGAAATGTGATTTTGGAAGGGGGTGGGCTGAGGTTAGGAGAGATATTCCCTGAAATAAGAAGTAAAAAGAAAAAGAGCAAATGGTTGCTAGAGCTTGTTGTGCTGCATCCTAGGACATGATGGGTTCAGATGGTTAAAGGGGGTGTCCGGGTTCAGAGTTAAACCCAGACATACCCACATTTTCACCCAGGCAGCCTGCCTGACAAGAGCATCAGAGCATGTCATGCTCTGATGCTCTCCCTTGCCCTGCGCTAGATCGTGCAGGGTAAAGGACTTTCTATTTACAAACAACAAACTGCCAGGCGGAGGCTTCTGCCCAGCAGTGTGTTCAGTGGCATCACCGGCTCTGATGGGCCTGCTTTAGCTCTGCCCTAGCCATTTTACAGGCTAGGGCAGCGCTAAAGCCCGACCATCAGTGCCGGTGACGTCACCGGGCTCACTGCTGAGTGGAGGCCTCTTCCTGGCAGAGCCCGGTTCGTCACCGGAACTGCACAAAATGCTCTGTTGCTCTTGTCAGGCAGGCTGCCTGGCTGAAATTCTGGGTATGTCCAGGTTCAGCTCTGAACCCGGACGACCCCCTTTAAAGGAGGTGAATAAAGCATGGGCGCTATACATGGGGGAGGGAGGGGCTGACATGGATGGAAGGTAATGGAGGAGGAAAAGAACGGTGAATGTGGGGGTAAAATGCAAATCCAAAAAGGGACACGGAGACAAGGCACATGGCAATGAGAACCGTAGCACGAACCTGGGTGAAACAATACTGTGACATATCTGTGCTGTGTTTAACTTTGTTCGAGTAGATCACATAGATCTCTGTCTCCTGCCCTGTCTAACTGCCATGATTAGCTGTCAGGCGCTTAGGCACTATGGTGCTTTTTGGCTCGTGCTTCCCCTTGAACTGTGTCTATATTTATAGGGAATGTGATCATAGAACTGTGGGTGATTTAGCTCATTAAACAATCACTTAGGCAAGACACATGAGAAGCAGGGGCGTAGCTATAGGGGGTGCAGAGGTAGCAGTCGCTACCGGGCCCAGGAGCCTGAGGGGGCCCAAAAACCCTTGTAACGCATAAGAAGACACACAGAGCACTAAGAGGAGGGGGGCCCAAGCTGAACTCTTGCACCAGGGCCCATGAGCATGAGCCTTTAGCTACGCTCCTGATGAGAAGAGATGCTATATGTAGGTAAACAAACAAAACTAAGGATCTGGATGGGCCACAAAATCACTACAGATCACAAGCATTACAACAGTCACATAAATCACATAAGGTCAATTAGGAGAACATCTATGGGACTAAGCACAATGATATCACACAAAAAACAGTATACACAGATGAATATGTAGGGTTATATACCAGAAAAGATGGAAACTGCACAGTTAGATTTAGGGAAAGCTGGGTGAAGCAATATTGTCCAAATGCAATTCAGACATGCCAGGGAAGATGGAAACTGCACAGTTAGATTTAGGGAAACTGGGTGGAGCAGTATTGTCTAAATGCAATGCAGACATACCAGGGAAGATGGAAGCTGCACAGTTAGATTTAGGGAAAACTAGATGGAGCAGTATTGTCCAAATGCAATGCAGACATAACTGTGTGAAGAGAGGAGAGAAGTATGTGATACAACTGCCATGATTAACTGCCAGGCGCTTAGGCAATATGGTGCTTTGGCATAGATGGTGCTTTTTTGGCTAGTGCTGACCCTTGCTCGCAATATGGGCACCAGCCAACTATGGCTATGTGCATGAGCCCTGAATCAGCATCCCCGTATATGCGGACCGGCCATTTGCAGCCTGTAATATGGGCACGGACAGCCAGTGCCCACGTGTATGAGGCCTAAGTGGGAGTTCATATCACAGTTTCTTTTTCCGTTCTTCTGATCTGTCAAAAGAAGAGGAAAAAAAGTATCTTGTAAAACATGGATCCTTTTGCATTCGTTTTAGCCATTTCTGTATGAGATCTGTTTTTTTCAGAACTTTTGATCTGTCTGTAAAAACTTATCTCAAACACAAATGGCTAAAACGGATGCCTAATGTGCATAACAGATGCAACTGGATCAGTTTTTTTTTTCAGGGTACCCTTTTTTCTGTTCTTCTGACGGATCATAAGAATAATGGAAAAGGAAACAGTGATGAGAACACCCTCTAAGTCATCGCTATCTGATCGGAGAGGGTCCAGCACCTGAGACCACCGCTGCTCAGCAGTGTGATTGTAGCTTAGCCTGGGCCAGTGACAGCATGTTTATTGGTCACATGACCTAGGGGCAGCTCACCCAAATAGAAGTAAATGAGGCTGCAATACCATATATACAGTGCCTTGCGAAAGTATTTGGCCCCCTGGAACTTTTCAACCTTTCGCCACATTTCAGACTTCAAACAAAAAGATATAAGATTTTAAATTTTTGGTGAAGAATCAACAACAAGTGGGTCACAATTGTGAAGTGGAATGAAATTTATTGGATCATTTAAACTTTTTTTGTAATAATAAAACTGAAAAGTTGGGCGTGCAAAATTATTCGGCCCATTTACTTTCAGTTCAGAAAACTCACTCCAGAAGTTCATTGAGGATTTCTGAATGATCCAATGTTGTCCTCAATGACTGATGAAGATAAATCGAATCCACCTGTGTGTAATCAAGTCTCCGTATAAATGCACCTGCTCTGTGATAGTATCACGGTTCTGTTTAAAGCACAGAGAGCATCATAAAGACCAAGGAACACACCACGCAGGTCCATGATACTGTTGTGGAGAAGTTCAAAGCCGGATTTGGATACCAAAAGATTTCCCAAGCTTTAAACATCCCAAGGAGCACTGTGCAAGAGATCATATTGAAATGGAAGGAGTATCAGACCACTGCAAATCTACCAAGACCCAGCCGTCCCTCTAAACTTTCATCTCAAACAAGGAGAAGATCAGGATCAGAGATGCAGCCATGGTTGGGGCGTGACCGGATGTAGGAGGGTGCAGGGAGCGCTGTGAGCCGAAACACCCGCAGCAGTACTCCTAGTATTCCTAGGCTTAGGCTTAGGTTGAAGAATGAGGAAAATCTCCTGCCACACGCTGTACCTGAACTGCACTTGAGGTTGAGCGGCTGGGCTATTGGACTGCGGGCTGCCGGGACGCGGAGGAGTGGAGGTGGAGCACGTGCCAGGCGAGTTGGCACGTGTCCGGCGAGTTAGCTGAATCAGCCTGAAGACAGCGGGCTGTGCTCATATGCTCATACGCCGACCCGCTGAACTCATGTGTGGCGTGTATCGCAGCGTGTATTGCCCTGCACGCTGTGCTTTTCTCCCTTTCCCCACCCTCCTTCTCCTTGTCGGGGTCAATGGAAGCTTAAAGAATAAAGGCTGCCAACCTGATAGATCTGGCTGCTGGTCTGCGGTGCTGTGCCACGGGGGATGTTTTATACGCTGCTTTGCTCTGCATGCTGTGCCTGTTTCCCTCTCTCCCTCTCTCTATCCATCGCTCGAGGATAGCTGGATAGCTGGAGACTGTCAGCTGCTGATCCACGGTACGGCGGCTGTGGCTGCAAACTGAAGCAAACATTGCTCCCTTGAGATTCTATCTGCGCTGTGAAGGACTGTTGGGCTCTGGCTTCTACTCTGTGGGGGTCTCTGCTGGTGACACTCTCTGCAAACGCGACCACTGCTGCTTTAGGACTCCCTGCTCCTGCTCCTGTGCCTTGGGACACTAAGGTAATATCAAGTGATGACTATGTGAAACTAGAGTGACACTTGGGGAACTAGCCCTGTGCTGTTTGTAGTGCTGGTGTGGTAACAGTGCTTGGGGATATATTACTTCTCATTGATTCTTCTCAAGTCTATACGATTGGATACACAGCTATATATTACATACCATAGATACAGAGTGTTGCTGGCATGTCAGGAAAGAATAAGAAACCTGACAAGATATCTGCTGGAGTATCTGGGTCCTTGGGCTTTGCTGTAGTGAGCAGGACCCGTAAAACGGGACAGAGGGGAGAGGATGAGACTACTATTGATGGCAGTACGATCGAACATATACAAGAGGAAAAAAAGAGAGAGATAACACTCAGGCCAGAAAAACCCTCTGTTCGCCCTAAGGAGAGTATTAGAGAAATCCGTAGCTGTGAAACAGGCAAGGAAAAAATGACTCCCAGGGCAAACTCTAATACAGAGCGTAATACTGGAATACAAATACAAGAGAATATTGAACCCACGGAGGGAGAGGAGGAAAAAAGGGAGACGTCAGTAGCAATAAACATGCCTTTAGCTGGAGGTGGGCAGAAGCCACTAGTGCAAGCAGAACCAACGCTAGCGGATGTATATGGAGCAGTCAGTCTGTGTAATTCAACCTTGTTACAGTTGTCCACTCAGGTGGGAAGTGTTAAAACAGAGATCTCCTTTTTAAGAAATGATCTTCATAAAGTAAGTGAAAAATTGCACTCTGCTGAGCAGCGAATAAGCGAAGTAGAAGACAAATTGATCCCTGTCATCGGTGCCTCAAATCGTTACTCTAAAGAAATTACTGCTTTATCGGATAAAATGGACGATATAGAAAATAGGCTAAGACGCAATAATATTAGAATGGTAGGATTTCCGGAAAAGTTGGAAGATCAAAACCCTACTACTTATTTTGAAAAATGGCTTAGAGACATATTTGGCTCCTCTCAATTAACCCCGCTCTTTGCTGTGGAAAGAGCTCACAGGATTCCAACATGACAACTACCCCCTGGAAACCCTCCCAGACCTGTACTTATTAAACTTTTACATTATAGAGATCGGGACATTATCTTGAGGCTGGCTAGGGAGCGTGGGGATATTAAAATGAACGGGGTAAAGGTCTCAAGGGGAGACTCTCACACGGATGGGGAACAAGATGCTGCAGGACCATCTATGTAGGGAAATATGTTAACTGACTTCTGGGGGCTGGCAGGGATTGATTATGTGTGGCAGGATGATATTTATCCTGTGTTTAGCAGGTGTTTAAGGTGCTCACGGGTAGAATGAACTGCCCAAATTGGTTGTCCAATATAGGCGCTGGCTACGGATGACCCTTTGACAAAGGTCACTAACTGCCCCGCTCCCTCTGTTTGGATGGGAGTAGGTAATACTTATTGGGCTAGGGGTGTTGGTAGGTGGGGGCTGTATGGGATTAGGGTGGGTCCACCTCGCATAGCAGGCTGTTTATTAATGGTAGGTCCTTTTTTGCTCTTTCCTGTCAGGGGAAGACTACAGTATATATCTGGGCATTATATATACTCTAAACAACTCAATGATTAGTGGGCTTCATATTGTCCTATGGAGTTCGTGTGGTATGGGGAATGTTGAAAAGAGATCGGTTAAGTCTGACCAATTAGAAAAAATTCAATTTGCAATGGTGGTGTGGCGGCAAACGAATTTGACGCCTTCTGCTGCCCCACTATTGGAAAGAGATTGGGTTGGCTATAGCTTTCAATTAACGTATTTTTCGCACCTTAGGGGAGTAAGTGTCTTAATAAATAAAAAAAAAAAAAGTGTCTGTCTTTAGAAGGACTTAAGGTATTTAAGGTAGATATATATCGCTCATGGCATAATGGGGATTGATTGTACTATTGTCTCCTGGAATGTACGTGGTATGGGGAATGTCAGCAAAAGATGGGCGATTTTTAACCAGCTTAAAAAATTCCAGCCAGCCATAGTGGCACTACAAGAGACACATTTGATACCATCTTCCACTACATTCTTGCACAAGGCATGGGTGGGGTTTAGCTATCACTCGACGTACACCACACATTCTAGGGGAGTGAGTGTACTAGTACACAAAGACATTCAATTCAAATGTCATAACGCTGTGATTGACGAAGAGGGCAGGTATGTTGTTCTCCATTGTGAAATTGGAGGAGTGGAATTGGCTCTGACTGCTCTCTACATACCCCCACCTTATTCACCTGGGGTCATGAGGACTATTATTGCCAATACCCTACAATTAATACCCATACCATGTGTTCTGATAGGGGATTTTAATATGTATGTAGATGCATCTCTAGATAAATTTAGGGGAACACATATTCAGATGCCTCGTAATATTACTACATTCGGAAACCTACTACGTGAATTAGCTCTGATTGATGTCTGGAGACTGCGTCACCCAGGGGACAAATGTTACTCATGCCAATCCAGTACATATGGCTCTTTCTCTAGGATCGATCTGGCACTGTGCTCAGATAATATGTTGCAATATGTAAAGGATGCCATGTATCATCCAAGGACATTGTCTGATCATTCCCCGATCTCACTTTCTTTGAATAAATGGGCCCGGTGCGAGTGGCAGCCGTTTTTGGAGAGTGAATCCGTTCTGGTTGAAGATAATATCTAGGACATTAGTGGATTGTAAGTTGAGAGATTATTTTACCATCAATGTGGGGTCGGCCTCTTCCTCTATGGTTTGGGATTCTATGAAGGCGTATTTAAGGGGAATTCTGATTAAGGAGATCTCTCGTATCAAAACCAAAACTAAAAAAATAGAATTGGATCTAAAGAAGGAAGTTGCGGTTTTGGAAGAGAGTTACTTGGCCGATTCCTCCACTCATAATTTGGCGATCTGGAAGCAAAAACAAAATGAATTACAAACACATCTGCTGACACAAGCAGATAATAAGCGATATTTTCTTAAGCAAGAACAATACGAGGCAGGCGAGGGTGCAGGTCGCGTATTAGCTAGAATAGTTCAATCCCAGAGGGTCAGCGCACATAGCTCAATTGAAAGACCTAAGCGGAACGGTGCATACGGATCCGTTAGAGATCCTAAAGACTCTGAGATCCTACTATTCTTCTCTTTATACTTCTAAACTTACAGCCACTAGCGAAGAGATAGATAGATATTTGGATGATATCTTTCTTCCTTTACTACCTGTAGACTCTAGGTCCCTGTTGGATTCACCTATCAGATTGGAGGAACTGGAAAATGCAATAAAAACCATGCCCAATGAAAAGGCCCCGGGGATGGATGGCCTGCCAACTGAGATATACAAAATGTATGGCCCAACACTACTTCCACATATGTTGGAAGTTTTTAATGCTGCATTGCAGGGTGGAGTCCTACCACCGTCTATGAGAGATGCGGTCATTATAGTTTTACCAAAACTGGGCAAGGACCCACTCGAACCAGACTCATATAGGCCTATTTCACTCCTCCCAACGGATGTGAAAATATTAGCAAAGGTTCTCTCCATGAGGTTGGCCAAAGTTATTTCGTCCCTTATCCATCCAGATCAAACGGGCTGTATGCCCAATAAGTCTATGGCTATTAACCTTAGGAGGCTATTTTTAAACCTACAAATAGAATCTGATAACACAGGAGGGAGGGTGATACTGTCATTAGACGCCGCTAAGGCATTTGACAGTGTAGAGTGGCAGTTCCTGTGGGGTGTGATGAGTAAAATGGGCTTTGGTAACACATTTATTAAGTGGGTACAGTTATTATATATCTACCCTAGAGCGTGTGTTCAGGCAAACGGAGTGCCTCAAACTTGGTAGAGGCACACGCCAGGGGTGTCCGCTCTCCCCTTTGCTATTTGCGATTGCATTAGAGCCATTGGCGTCGCAAATTAGAACAACAATGGGAATAGAGGGATTTAGGTTTGGCAATAGAGAAGAGCGGATTGCTCTGTATGCAGATTATATGATACTATTTCTGGCGGATGCTTCTACCTCTTTGACAAATGCGATGCATATTATTTGTACATTTGGGGACTATTCAGGAATTCGCATTAATTGGGAAAAGTCAGTCCTAATGCCCGTCGATGATTGGCCAAGGGAGAAAGGGGATAAGATCGGCGAGCTACACTGGGTGTCTACTTTTAAATACTTGGGGATACAAATATCTTGCAATAGCAAAGACTTTACCTCATTAAACATATACCCCCTCTTAGACAAATGGCAGGGTAAGATTAGGGCCTGGAACGCTTTGAAATTATCTTTAGTTGGCAGGGCCAATCTTATAAAAATGATTTTGATGCCGCAGATGTTATACATGGTGCACAATTCACCGCATTGGATACCGGCCCAGGTATTCTTGAAGATAGATAGACTATTCCGACAATTGCTTTGGAAGGCAGGTGTCCCCAGAATTAAACTGGAAAAACTCCAGCTTCCTGTATGCAAGGGCGGACTGGCAGTTCCAAATATGTGGCAGTACTTTTTAGCGGCTCAGATGCAACACTTTGTAGTTGGGAACATAGAGACGGAGGTGGATTCTAGATTATACATAATTCAGTATAAAACCAAACTAGCCAATTTGTTTGAAACACTGGAATCGGAAGTATTTCGGAAGATGGGCACCCGTGTTCCGCTGTTTCAGCTCATATATCGGGTATGGGATAGAGGCAAACAGCTATTGAAAGTGCAGGGTATTTTGGAGTGTACCCCACTATGGTCTAATATTAGATTGACTGAACTGGCCAAACTGCAGGTTCTAGTAAGTTGGCGTTCTAGGGGCATTGTTTTATTTGAGCACTTATATAAGGATGGCATACTTAAAACATTCTCCCAGCTCATGGAGGAATTTAATATCCCTAGACAAACCTTCTACTTCTACTTGTTGGTTAGGCATGCTGTACAGGCCCAGTCCAAACTAGTCACACTAATTCCAGGAAAATGTATTGTTTATGATAGTATAAAAAGAGCTCAATTGACAAGTGGATTGATTTCTGTAATCTAGAATACCTTTAACTCTAAGAGTGGGAGAGATCTGGATCAGGTACGACAACTTTGGGATAGGGAATTGGGTGTTGTAACTCCGGAAATATGGAACTGGTTGTTGGGGCAGACACAGAAAATGACAATTAGCCCTGTATATAGGGTATCCCAATTGTATTTATTGCATAGGGTATATCGTACCCCAGAATTTCTGCATAAAATAGGGGTGAGACCCAATGCCCAGTGTGCTTGTTCTCTTGACTCCCCTGCTGGATTGTTGCATATATTCTGGTTATGTCCGAAGATACAAATATTTTGGACTATGATATTAGAAAGAATAAACAATGTATATAGGGTCAATCTACCTAGAGAACCATTAAACTGTGTACTGGGATATGTGGACTCTCTTTCCACGGGAGCAGCAGCCAAATTGGCCGTTTCCAAGTCCCTATATGAAGCTCGTAAATTAATTGCGTTATTATGGTTGGACAGTAATCCTCCCACGTTTGGGGCATTCTTAAAAAGAATGCAACACATTATAAAATTGGAAAGAGGGATCCACATAAAGAGAGGTACACTTAAAAAATATAAGACGCAGTGGGATACATGGATAGTGTATCACAGACTGCTATACCTACAGATACAGGACTCTGCCTAAAGGGCTGGTGCTCAGGGGTTTATGATTAGAATCCGGTGGAGGTGTGAGTGAGAAGTGGAGATGGTCTGCTATGCGAGGTTGGGAAGGGGGGGGGGTAGCAATAAGGTTTGATTTGGGAAATAATAATGATAATTTACTTCATACCTTTATGCGTTCACTTGTATTGTGTTGGGATAAATGATAGGAACGCTCTTTTGTAAATGTATGTATATTTTTGTACACTAAGAAAATCAAATAAAAAAATTACCTGATTTAAAAAAAGAGATGCAGCCAAGAGGCCCATGATCACTCTGGATGAACTGCAGAGATCTACAGCTGAGGTGGGAGAATCTGTCCATAGGACAACAATCAGTCAAACACTTCACAAATCTGGCCTTTCAAGAAGAGTGGCAAGAAGAAAGCCATTTCTCAAAGATGTCCATAACAAATGTCGTTTACAGTTTGCCACAAGCCACCTGGGAGACACACCAAACATTTGGAAGAAGGTGCTCTGGTCAGATGAAACCAAAATCGAACTTTTTGGAAACCATGCAAAACGATATGTTTGGCGTAAAAGCAACACAGCTCATCACCCTGAACACACCATCCCCACTGTCAAACATGGTGGTGGCAGCATCATGGTTTGGGCCTGCTTTTCATCAGCAGGGACAGGGAAGATGGTTAAAATTGATGGGAAGATGGATGGAGCCAAATACAGGACCATTCTGGATGAAAACCTGTTGGAGTCTGCAAAACACCCTGAGACTAGGACGGAGATTTATCTTCCAACAAGACAATGATCCCAAACATAAAGCAAAATCTACAATGGAATGGTTCAAAAATAAACGTATCCAGGTCTTAGAATGGCCAAGTCAAAGTCCAGACCTGAATCCAATTGAGAATATGTGGAAAGAGCTGAAAACTGCTGTTCACAAACGCTCTCCATCCAACCTCAAAGAGCTCGAGCTGTTTTGCAAGGAGACATACCCCAAGCAACTTGCAGCTGTAATCGCAGCAAAAGGTGGCGCAACAAAGTATTAATGCAAGGGGGGCCAAATAATTTTACACGCCCCACTTTTCAGTTTTATAATTACAAAAAAAGTTTAAATGATCCAATAAATTTCATTCCACTTCACAATTGTGACCCACTTGTTGTTGATTCGTCACCAAAAATTTAAAATGTTATATCTTTTTGTTTGAAGCCTGAAATGTGGCAAAAGGTTGAAAAGTTCCAGGGGGCCAAATACTTTCGCAAGGCACTGTACATACACATATATAGTCTAACATGTGCGTATATAATTTACTTCATAACTCTATATTACTATGCATTGCTGGGGATCAAAAGCCTTACTAGTGAAAATAGGAAATATCTGCTAACATAATGATGATTGCCATGTATGTGAGTGGAATAGTGCTCTGTGTACCACTGTAATACAGCTCTGGAGGAGGTGACAACACAGCTAGAGTACTGGAAGAAGGAAGTGGACTGTCTATGCATGGAAAGTAACTGAGCATGCTCCCTGGAGTACTGGGCTCTGAACGATGATGTAATGGGTGTAGCTATTAGGGCCCATTCACACGACCGTATGTTCATTTCCGTATATTATCAGCTACTAAAGGGACATCATGCTCGTGCACTTTAAAATTATGAGCTGAATGGCTAGGTAAAAGTTTGGAAACTTCTACCTAGCCATCCTGCACATGAATTTATAAGTGCACGAGCATGATGTCAGTGTAGTACATGCATTCCAGAAAAACTATCAGCAAGATAATGGATATACTTGCATACATCTTCAACAATCTTCAACAAAGTAACAAATTTTAAATTGCAAATTTTAGTATGAAGCCTAGATTGAAATTTTACAATTTTTTTAACTAGGCATATTTCACATGCTAAAGACTGCATACATGAAGTATAATTATAAATGAATATTTAATGCAATGTTTTTCAAGATTTTTTATTTTTTAAAATAAATATTTTTTTTATATTTATCTCAAATACAATGAAGAATATAAAAAGTAGATGGAACTCCACAAGGGATCAGTTCAAAAGAGAGGAGAATAAAAAAAAAACCCGGAGACTAATCTAAGAAAAAAAAGCCACACCTGTATACAAATATGCTACAATTCCTCAATCCTGTTTTTGCATTAAAAGAGTAATTTAAAAAAAAAAAAAAAAACATTTAGGACCGTATGTCTCAGAGGGCATTTTTATTTAAAGGACAGTTGATAATCTAGAGGAGCAGCCTGGTTATAGCCAAGAATGCCAAAATCCAGCCATGTCTCCAGAAGAGCCTTCATCCCCTGCCCTTACCCCCACCCCCAGTAAATCCCACATCCCCCATAGAGCAAGTTGTGCCACTGGGGGTTTCTCAAGGATCCAGAATGGCGCAGGGTTTCTGTCCAGGCTGTTTTCTGGGTCAAGTACTCAGGACCTGATTGATACTCAGGTCCTACAGTACTTATCTAGAAACAGACCTGAGAGTCCGGAGGACCGCATAATGCTTGGCCTGGGACGTTTGTTACAAAAGGTGCCCAGTAACAGGCAGGTGTGTGTCCTCCATGACTGCCGTTTTGGAGCTCTTCGTAGGGCCAACTCTGTCTATGGGGGTTCTGGATTTTCTGCATGATGCACGGAAACAGTTGCACCAACAAGTAACTGTTTCCATGCATCATTAACCCCCGCCCCCCCCCTTCACAACCACCACAGGCTATCCCTGTTTATCCTCCGCAAAATACTCAGACTGATTATTCTTTTCCAAGGGATCTTTTTGATTAATAATTTTTTTTATTTGTTAAAATAAATTATTATTAATATTTACTGGAAAGCATTCCAAAAGCACATTCAACATATCGACGTGCACGACACAGCCGATAATTGAATATGCGCTACCAGTCATTCAAATCGCATCTTGGAAAAGGTCGCATTACATGAGGAGATAATGCAAAACTCTCATCTGCCAGGATTACAAATGGAGTGGCTGAAGCAGACGAACCTGGTAGTCGCCTTGTCTCAGGCAAGGCAAGTTGGTTGGCGCGAAGCCGTTCACCCATTCTGAAAGAACAGAAGATGCGGGCGTCAGCTGTGCTTCCATAGGCCCCAATATCAACAATAATAAATCTATAATTACTGTCAACCAAGGCCAACAGCACTGCAGAAAAATATTGTTTGTAATTAAAATATTGGGACCCTGAGTGAGGTGGCTTTTTTACACGAATGTGCTTGCCATCCAATGCCCTGATGCAGTTAGGAAACTGCACAGATTGATAGAACACGTCAGCAATTCTAAGCCAATCTTCTGCCTTGGATTGGGGCATCACTGCAGGTTTTTTGCAGGTTTCCCAGCAGATACAGTTAATGCAATGAAGCAAACGAGTTAGGCTACTTGCACACTTGCGTTTGCAGGATCCATTTGTGAGATCCGTCCAGGCTCTCACAAACGGATCCGTCATGATAATACAACCATCTGCATCCGTTCTGAACGGATCCGTTTGTATTATCTTTTACATAGCAAAGACAGATCCGTCTTGAACTCCATTGAAAGTCAATGGGGGACGGATCCGTTTTCTATTGTGTCAGAGATCTGTCCCCATTGACTTACATTGTGAGCCATGACGGATCCGTTTACAACAGTTTCTTTATGCGGACACCAAAACGCAGCAAGCAGCGTTTTAGTGTCCGCCTCCAAAACGGAATGGAGACTGAACTGAAGCAAAACTGATGCATTCTGAACGGATCCTTTTCCATTCAGAATGCATTAGGACAAAACTGATCAGTTCAGGACCGTTTGTGAGAGCCTGAGACGATCTCACAAACGGATCCTGCAAACGCAAGTGTGAAAGTAGTCTTACCACTTGTGAGGATCTGAAAAAAAACGGACGACTTTTGAAGTTTCTGTGACACATCTTCCGTATTTTTGCGGAAGCACGGACATACTTCCGTCCCACATTTTTGCATAATATATGGGGACATTATACTAAAGGGGAGAACATAATATATGGGGACATTATACTAGAGGGGGAAAATTTTATAAATGGGGCATTGTACTAGAGGGGGAGAGCTTTATATATGGGGGCATTATACTAGAGTGGGGGAAAGCATTATATATAGAGCCATTTTACTAGAGGGGGAGAGCATTAAATTTGAGGTCATTTTTCTACATGGGGAGAGTATGGCTGCATTATAAAAGTGGGGAGAGACCATTATATAAATGGGGGCATTATATTAGAAGGGGAGAGCATTATATAAATGGGGCATTATACCAGAAGAGGAGAGCATTATATTTAGGGGCATTGTACTAGAGGGGGAGAGCATTATATATGGATGGCATTATACTATAGGAGGATAGCATTTTATAAATGGGAGCATTATAATAAGGGAGAGGGAACACATTGTACTATAAGGGGACAGCATTATATATACAGGGGCATTACACTACAGCGGAGAGCATTATGTACTACCGCTGCAGGGGGATATGGAGTGGTGAGAGCATTATACATACTAGCACTATAAGGTCTCAGGAGGATGGTCTGAAGATGTTTGTAAGGCAGCTGTGGATGAAGAGTGCTAGTCATTCCACCTCCAGTTTTCCCCCTCGCCAGCAGTTATTCCAAGGGACCATGGCTTAGTGGGTGTGGCTTGAAAGGGAAAGGTGTGGCCTGAAATGTGCTCCATTTTGGGTTTATGCAAGTTGCCACCCTATACCTCTAGTGTATGGACAGCCTATACTTCTTTCAAAGTAAGGGACCCAGCCTCATATAGAGTCAAGTAACTTTCTTAAGTCCCACAGCTCCATGTCGCCATTGCCCTAATCCCTACGGTCGCGTCTAGATTGTAATTGCTCCTGGCAGGTCCTCCCTACAGCAACTCTGCTCTAGTCAGTTTACTAGTGAGTTGAGTAGAATGGAGTTTCTACCAGGAGCAACTCTAAGGGCTTGTTCACATCACCATTTAAATTCCGTTATGGCTTTCCGTTATAACATGGTTATAATGGAAAATAACTGAATCCATAAGACGGAAATCAAAACGGAAGCCTTTAAGTGGCATTCAGTTTTCACCCGTCATAATAGAAGCCTATGGGAAAGCATAACGGAAACCAGATGGATCCGTTATGCTTTCCCATAGGCTTCTTTTATGACGGATCAAAACGGAATGCTTCTTAAAGGCTCCTGTTTTGATTTCCGTCTTATGGATTCTGTTATTTTCCATTATAACCATGTTATAATGGAAGCCATAACAGAATCCAAACGGTGATGTGAACAAGCCCTAATCTAAACAGTTAAGCATGCCTCCCAAGTGTGCCTCTTTTCATGGAACTGTCCCTCTTTCCTGATCCTTAAATGTCCGTCTTTTTGATCTGGGGAATTAATGCATAAATGTGCATTAATACATTTTCTAAATTGTTCCTTACTAAAGTGTCTGTATGGTTTATACCTGGATTTAGACCATAACCTCATTATTTGGTGCAATTCGGACCTTAAAATATCTATAATCTGATGATTTATGAGCTAATATTTAAATCAATATTGAAGCGCAAGAAAATAATTGTCCCAGGGGCTGCACATGCTGTAAAAAAATAAAGGAACATATGCTCACCTAACCAATCCACAGCTGCTGCAGAGTATGAAAAAATTGAAACGATGTGCGCTGCACATATTGTCCCTCTTCGCAATGTTCAAAAGTTGTGAGGTATGAGTTCAGCAGTGAGGAGGCTAGAATGGAGTTGCTGGAGGTAGAAACTGTCAGGAGCAACTCCAATCTAGACAGATCACTGCTGACATGACTAGAATGGAGTTGCTGGCAGGACCTGTTCATAGAAAGTCCATTCTAGTCATTTCTGTACAGAACAGACTAAGGCCCCATTCACACGTCCGTATTTGTGCACATCCTGGAAAACGGTCAGTTTTTTGCAGATCCGTTGTTCCGCAAAAAGCTCCGTTTTACCAGGATATCCGTTCCGTTTTTCCGTAAAAAACGGAAAGGATGTATCCATATGTCATCCGTTTTTTGCGGATCCGCAAAAGAAACGGAAGGATGAATAACATCTGTACCTTTTCTTTTTTTTTCCTCCCCTCCTGGAACGGAATTCGCAAATACGGATGACATGCGGATGCCTTTCCGCATGTCTTCCGCATTTTTTGCGGATCCATAGACTTTCATGTGCTACGGACCGCAATTCGGGAGAAAAGTAGGACAGGAGGATTTCTTTATGTGGACAGTCGGAACGGACACACGGATGCGGACACCACACGGTGTACTGTCCGCATTTTTTTCGGGACCCATTGAAATGAATGGATCCGCGTCCTATCCGCATAATTGTCCGCAATTGCGGAAACGGATTCGGACACATTATACGGACGTGTGAATGGGGACTAATTTGGAGTTTCTGTATGGAGGATCCTGGTGAAATGAGAAAATGAAGCATATTTATCAATATTGCTGCAGAACGGTTTATTGATAAGTATTCTCTCTCTCTTTTTTATATTTATATTTTTTAAAAGTAATTTTGAATCCCCTTAGTGGACCTGTACTGCGATATTCTGATCACTGGTACTAGGATTGTGACAAGCTACCGATGAAGCTGTGTCTCAGGTTAAGGCCACATTCACACAAATGTGTGCTGGCCGTGTCCGTGCTGTGTACTGCAATTTGCGGTCCACAATACACGGGCTCCAGCTGTGCACCCACAATCTGCAGATGCGGACCTATTTACTTGAATGGAGTCCACCATCCGAAACTAAATTCCACACCGCAAAAAAGTAGTGCAGGCACTACTTTTTTGCATTGTGGAAGCACGGACAGAAATCCCATGGAACCATGCCGTAGTGCTTCCGTGGGCTTTAAATCCGTGCATCCGTTCCGCATTGGACCCATTGAAGTGGCACAGCCGTTGCAGTTTTGTTGTGTTTCACAAATTGAAGATCTACAAAATACAGATACCGGACATTTTCATTCTGCAATTTGTAGAAGTGTCCTATCTTTGTCCATAATGCAGCAAAGATTAGGACATGTTCTATTTTGTTAAGGGGCAGGGGAACAGACATACGGATGCAGATAGTACACAGGTGTGCTGTCCGCATCTTTTGTAGCCTTACTGAAGTGAATGGGTCCACATCTGACCCACCAAAATTGCAGATGCCATGTTGACCAAAAACATGTTCATGTGCATGACCCCTAAGCCTAGGACTGTGATGGTTAACCTCCCGCACACCATCTGTGGTAAAACTACAACTCCCAAGATGGACACTTGCTTGGCTGTTCACGGATATCCACAGAAATTAATGGAGCATGCTGGTTTCACCACAGCTAGAGTGCCAGAGGTAAGCCATGACTGGCCTAGGAGGTCCTCCTAACAGCAACTCCATTCTAGCTGGTTCCATACTGAAATGACTAGAATGGAATTGCTGCAGGGAGGTTCATAATTTCTGGGCAGATGGTAGTTGTTATTGGGAGGTCTTTCTTACAGAACCTCCATTCTAGCTGGTGACTACTGAACTGACTAGGATGGGGTTGCTGCGGGGAGCTTCTTTATGCTGTGTATTTTTACCTGACAAAACCTGAGAATGCTGGAAATATACAAAAAATAATAAAAAAATACATCGAAATTTTATTATTCACACTATACGAGACCAGCTAGTGATAACATTTCAATGTATCTTTTATTTATTATTTTCAGTATATTTTTATTTCCAGCATTCTCAGTTTCTGTCAGATATTTATTTTAAATGTTTGCTTTACTATTATTCATGGTATTGCAAGTAACTAGGCTTCTATTATGTATGTAACTTAATGCTATATGTAAGTTATAAAGCAATGAAAAAAACCGCAAAATGTGAATTACAAGAGAGAAATATTCACAGTCCGGTCCAGGTTTTTAATGTTGCATTTAGCTCCATATAAGGAGTGAGAGGTCCCTCATTATCTTTTTATTTTTACCACTGAGAAAGAAACTTATAGTTTCGAAACGCGTCTGAAGAAGAAGCAAGGTGCGATATCGATTTACCCAATGCAACTGTAATACAGAGATATCGAGAGGATAAAATCTACCTTTGTACAGCAAGGATAAAGATTAGCGTTCAGACATTGAGATCCCGCATGCGCAAGGGATTGTGCTGGCACAAGCGCAAACTGCAAACCCCAGCAGTTAACAAATAGCATAGAAGAACGAAGTACAACTAAAGCTAACCAAACCAGGATCGCGCCAACTTACATGACTCTGCTGACGGGCTGTTCAGCTGAACGGGCAGATGTGGGTACTGGTAAGAAGCGCTACAGCGCAATCCACTCTGCACATTTAAAGATAAAGCCTTTCTTTTGCTGCTAATCAATTTCACTATACCAACTCTGCTACATTGAATAACATCAATGGTTATGCAATTGGAACTGATATGGTCATGAATAACCAATATATTAGAGATGAACTAATAACCTGCATTGGGAACATATAATTTACACCGCACTGTGTGAACTAAATCTAGTCCCCCTTTGCATGAGCTCCACAATCGGGTATATAAAAGGGACCGAGACTGTGAACAGTTTTGCATGTATTAATTAGACCTATGGTTTGGGGTATTTTTTTTCATTATTTATTTGGATGACATGAATTATTTGAATCTTTTAATAAATTGCTCTTTATTTTTATTTGTGAGCCGGCCATTTGTGTTTATGGTTTCAATTGAAAAATGATTTTTACCTTATAAGTACAATGCAGAAATTAAAAAAAATTGTCTCCAGAGGTCTACATAGCTTTTAACAGCACTTGCAGAAGGTGACATGTCCTTCGAAATGTCCTGTGCTACCACTCCAATTACTGCTGGGCCTGCAGCACTCATGTTATGCTCATCGGTCACGGAACCGATAGCCAATCACCAGCAATGACAAGTCTGCTGAGGCCAATGATTGCCTGTTATGGTAAGTGGAATTACTCTATACGCCCACCCAAGTTGTAGTGTCTTTGTAAGGGGTTGTTCACATATCAGTTATTTGATCAGTTATTTCCATGAGTTATTGTGAGCCAAAACCAGGAGTGGACATTAAACAGAGATCCGATATAATGAAAAGATCTGCACCTGTTTGGTGTTTTTGACCCACACCTGGTTTTGGCTCACAATAACTGATGGAAATAACTGATCAAATAACTGATATCTGAACAACCCCTAAATAGGATTCTGTCCCTCTCCTTGCAACAGGAAACTCCCCAGGGATGTTACTCATCTCCATCCCTATTTGGCTTGGCAATTGAGAACCTAGGTCCTCTTGACTTGACAGTATTAAAGAAGTTGTCCAAATGATTCATACTGATGACCTATCTTTAGGATAGGTCATCAGTTTCTGATCAGTGGGGATCTGACTCCCAGCACTCCCGCCGATCAGCCGTTTGAATAGACCACAGCACTCTTCCTAGGCTAATGACATCATGTTTATTAGCTCACAAGGGCTACACGCAGCTCAGACACATTCTAGTGAATGGGGCCAAGCTGCACTACCAAGCACAGCCACTGTCCAATGAATGGCACTGTGCTTGGTAACCTGGGAGGAGGCCATAGCCTCTTCAAACATCAGATCAGTGGGGTGCCGGTGACAATCACATATGTAGAAACTATTGATATTTTATACAATTATGGAAATAACTATGGATCAGACTCAAAAGACTCTCAGTTAATTGCAGTTCTCCCTAGAATGGACTTCAGTGTTTTTTTACACTTTCATTTTTGTGATACAACCACCAGCCCCAGATGTTGGCTGAAGGTCTATAGAGAATATGAAACTCTAGGCTGTTTGTTAATTAGTAGAGATGAGCGAGTAGTGAAATATTCGAAAGTTCGAAATTCGATTCGAATAGACCGCGAAATTCGACTATTCGACCGACTATCGAATCCCATTATAGTCTATGGGAAAAAAATGCTCGCCACTTGGAAATCTCAATTCGACCACTTGGAGGTCACCAAGTCCACTCTGAATCCTCAGAAAAGGATGCCAACACTGCTGGAATGCAACTGGGACAGCAGGGGAAGCATGTCTGGGTGCATATAACGCGCCCAAGTCGCACTATTACGCCACTATCACAGCCTCTCAACAATACACTCCAAAGACAATATAACCTCTCTGTAAAGTGAGACCATACAAGGAAACCTTCTTTCCTCTACATTGCCAGGGACCCCAAGCCAAACTAGACAAAAAAGAAGATGAAATTCTGCACCCCTTAAAATCACGTTGCCTATGACAACCACAGATGGCATAGGCAAAGGGGAAAGCAAATAGACCCCACCCCTAATTGTCATTGTGTGTGTGTGTGTGTGAGATGTGGTCAGACATGTCTAATTTAAAATGTAAAAACAACTCAAACACATGCAGAAGCCTTAAAATGCCCAAATTGTTGGCGCTTGAGATGTCAGTGACCCGACCTGGCCCAGTGTCATGTCTAGCAGGTAAAGCAGTGGGGATGTTGAGGGATGCGTAGGACCGCAAAAGGCAGGAAGAGGCCGTGGGCTGGCCAGAGGCTCATGGAAAATTTTGTGGAGGCCCAAGAGGTGAGACCTGTTAAAAATTTTGTTTAGGCCCAAGAGGTGAGGCCTATATATTGTATATTTCAAGGTACACAGCCGTGTACTAAGTGATCAGACGGTGTGTATGAACACCAGGTATGAGAAATTACTTTGCAAGAGAACGCACAGTACAGTTGGCAATTGTAAGGCCTATATATTGTATATTTCAAGGTACACAGCCGTGTACTAAGTGATCAGACGGTGTGTATGAACACCAGGTATGAGAAATTACTTTGCAAGAGAACGCACAGTACAGTTGGCAATTGTAAGGCCTATATATTGTATATTTCAAGGTACACAGCCGTGTACTAAGTGATCAGACGGTGTGTATGAACACCAGGTATGAGAAATTACTTTGCAAGAGAACGCACAGTACAGTTGGCAATTGTAAGGCCTATATATTGTATATTTCAAGGTACACAGCCGTGTACTAAGTGATCAGACGGTGTGTATGAACACCAGGTATGAGAAATTACTTTGCAAGAGAACGCACAGTACAGTTGCCAATTGAAAGGCCTATATATTGTATATTTCAAGGTACACAGCAGTAGTGCCAAATATAGTTTGGTATGTAGCAGAGCACCTAATACACCACTAATGCCTCTCTCTGTCCCTACTCCAGCAGCTATCCCTGAATACGGCAGCCGTTCTCTGTAAAGTGTATCTTGTAGTAAAGCTATCACTGTACTGCACTATAGTAGCCCTGATAAGGGCTTTTAATCACGCTCCTGACTGTCCAACAGCTAAAACCTGTCTCTGAAGGAGGCTGAAGGAGAAGGCCCCAAAGTAGCAGAGGCAGATGTGGAGGTGTCCTGGCTGGAGGTCTGGACCGCAGTGGCAGCACACAACACAGGGGAAGAGGCAGTGGCAGCAAGACCGGGCGCAGGTTGTATTGCGTTTGCTCTCTCCCACTCAGCCCAGTGCTTGACTTCCAAGTGACGCCGCATGCCTGAGGTGGTCAGATTGCTCTTCTCAGAGCCCCTACTCAGTTTTGAGTGGCAGAGTGTGCAAACCGCGCTCAGTTTGTCATCCGCACAAACATTAAAAAATCTCCACACCACAGAAGTACGAGGCCTCGATGGGGGAGCTTCGCGCGACTGCCCGCTGCCGGGAACAGCTTCGGCCCTGCTGGCTGTGGCCTCACTTCTCTGTCTGGACTGTCCTCTGCCTCTGGACATCCCTCTGCCTGTGGACATCCCTCTGCCTGTGGACATCCCTCTGCCTCTGGACATCCCTCTGCCTCTGGACATCCCTCTGCCTCTTGCTGCCTTTTTCGGTGCTGCGCAGACCACCACCTCTCCACTACTTTCCTCGCTGGACATCACCCCTGGCCAAGTGGGGTCGGTATGAGAAATTACTTTGCAAGAGAACGCACAGTACAGTTGGCAATTGTAAGGCCTATATATTGTATATTTCAAGGTACACAGCCGTGTACTAAGTGATCAGACGGTGTGTATGAACACCAGGTATGAGAAATTACTTTGCAAGAGAACGCACAGTACAGTTGGCAATTGTAAGGCCTATATATTGTATATTTCAAGGTACACAGCCGTGTACTAAGTGATCAGACGGTGTGTATGAACACCAGGTATGAGAAATTACTTTGCAAGAGAACGCACAGTACAGTTGGCAATTGTAAGGCCTATATATTGTATATTTCAAGGTACACAGCCGTGTACTAAGTGATCAGACGGTGTGTATGAACACCAGGTATGAGAAATTACTTTGCAAGAGAACGCACAGTACAGTTGGCAATTGTAAGGCCTATATATTGTATATTTCAAGTACACAGCCGTGTACTAAGTGATCAGACGGTGTGTATGAACACCAGGTATGAGAAATTACTTTGCAAGAGAACGCACAGTAACAGTTGGCAATTGTAAGGCCTATAATTGTAATTTCAAGGTACACGCCGTGTACTAAGTGATCAGACGGTGTGTATGAACACCAGGTTTGAGAAATTACTTTGCAGAGAACGCACAGTACAGTTGCCAATTGAAAGGCCTATATATTGTATATTTCAAGGTACACAGCCGTGTACTAAGTGATCAGACGGTGTGTATGAACACCAGGTATGAGAAATTACTTTGCAAGAGAACGCACAGTACAGTTGGCAATTGTAAGGCCTATATATTGTATATTTCAAGGTACACAGCCGTGTACTAAGTGATCAGACGGTGTGTATGAACACCAGGTATGAGAAATTACTTTGCAAGAGAACGCACAGTACAGTTGGCAATTGTAAGGCCTATATATTGTATATTTCAAGGTACACAGCCGTGTACTAAGTGATCAGACGGTGTGTATGAACACCAGGTATGAGAAATTACTTTGCAAGAGAACGCACAGTACAGTTGGCAATTGTAAGGCCTATATATTGTATATTTCAAGGTACACAGCCGTGTACTAAGTGATCAGACGGTGTGTATGAACACACCAGGTTTGAGAAATTACTTTGCAAGAGAACGCACAGTACAGTTGGCAATTGTAAGGCCTATATATTGTATATTTCAAGGTACACACAGCCGTGTACTAAGTGATCAGACGGTGTGTATGAACACCAGGTATGAGAAATTACTTTGCAAGAGAACGCACAGTACAGTTGGCAATTGTAAGGCCTATATATTGTATATTTCAAGGTACACAGCCGTGTACTAAGTGATCAGACGGTGTGTATGAACACCAGGTTTGAGAAATTACTTTGCAAGAGAACGTACAGTTTGCCAATTGTAAGGCCTATATATTGTATATTTCAAGGTACACAGCCGTGTACTAAGTGATCAGACGGTGTGTATGAACACCAGGTATGAGAAATTACTTTGCAAGAGAACGCACAGTACAGTTGCCAATTGAAAGGCCTATATATTGTATATTTCAAGGTACACAGCAGTAGTGCCAAATATAGTTTGGTATGTAGCAGAGCACCTAATACACCACTAATGCCTCTCTCTGTCCCTACTCCAGCAGCTATCCCTGAATACGGCAGCCGTTCTCTGTAAAGTGTATCTTGTAGTAAAGCTATCACTGTACTGCACTATAGTAGCCCTGATAAGGGCTTTTAATCACGCTCCTGACTGTCCAACAGCTAAAACCTGTCTCTCCCTTCTCCAGCCTCTGTCCCTGACTAAGTTCACGCAGCATATGCGAACGAGCAGGAAGAGCTGAGTATTTAATATTCGAGGTCACATGGTTTTTCCAGCCAATGCATGTAGACGCCGTTTTCGCGATGCCAGCGTGCTCGTCATACCCCCCCGCATGGTGATTGGTGGAAAAAGAGCGCCAGGGAAGGTGGGAGGGGAAACGAATTCTAAGTGCGCCATCGCCGTTATACTCGAAAGAAATCGAGCACGCCGAATATCGTAGTATTCGATCGAATACCAGCTCGATCGAACACTACTCGCTCATCTCTATTAATTAGATGTGATAAAGAAGTACCCATAGTATTAGCAAGTAACCCGTTCGTAGGTTTGCGGAATAATAACCAATCAATAGATGGATTCAGTTCTAAGAAGTATACTTTGTGTACCAATCAGAAGCCATTGTTGAAATATTTGTTAACCAATTATGTCAATACGTTAAAGGTTACACCCTTTTGGAAGGGGTATAAATAAAGGGGCCTTGACCCATCATAGCTGGGATCCTGGCATAATTTTACCTGTGCGCTGACTTCTGTCATTTTCCTCTGTCGACGTCATTAACCTAGAACAGGTGGCTCGATCCTCATTTGACTGACCCTTGGTCTGCCACGACAGATGTTCTGTTTGCATGCTGGAGCTCTGGGTGTTTTTTTTTCTGGCATTTTCACCTTGCCTTCTGTATAGAAGGAATGAAGAAAACACCAGTGGGAGGAGGGTTGGCATATAAAAATGCCACCCCTCTA
Organism: Rhinella marina; assembly: GCA_900303285.1. Taxonomy (NCBI): domain Eukaryota; kingdom Metazoa; phylum Chordata; class Amphibia; order Anura; family Bufonidae; genus Rhinella; species Rhinella marina. Next base: position 35,263 of record ONZH01019669.1, on the reverse strand, counting down.
CCCACCCACACCAGTAAAAAAACAAAAGAAAAAATAAAAAAGTGCTTTTTCAGTTGTTTTCAGGTGTAAAAAATCCCCCAAAAATTAATGTCAGAAGGGATCTCCAGTTTGTCCACAGACATCAATAATAAGGAACCTACTGGAAATTCATTTTCATTCTGGTTTAAGGCTACTTTCACATGAGTGCTACAGTCTTCTGACAGGCTGTTCCATTTGTGCATGCAGTGGTTTGTCTGATCTCTGCCAAAACAGCCTATCTGAATTTGTGCTGCAGATGTAAAAGTAACCTAATTCCAACTGTAATAAAATGAAGAAAAAATATCTAAACTTTCTCATCCAGTTGTTTTATAAAATATATAGCACAGACCAAAAGTTTGGACACACCTTCTCATTCAAAGAGTTTTCTGTATTTTCATGACTATGAAAATTGTAGATTCACACTGAAGGCATTAAAACTATGAATTAACACGTGGAATTATATACTTAACAAAAAAGTGTGAAACAACTGAAAATATGTCTTATATTCTAGGTTCTTCAAAGTAGCCACCTTTTGCTTTGATTACTGCTTTGCACACTCTTGGCATTCTCTTGATGAGCTTCAAGAGGTAGTCACCTGAAATGGTATTCCAACAGTCTTGAAGGAGTTCCCAGAGATGCTTAGCACTTGTTGGCCCTTTTGCCTTCACTCTGCGGTCCAGCTCACCCCAAACCATCTCGATTGGGTTCAGGTCTGGTGACTGTGGAGGCCAGGTCATCTGGCGTAGCACCCCATCACTCGCCTTCTTGGTCAAATAGCACTTACACAGCCTGGAGGTGTGTTTGGGGTCATTGTCCTGTTAATAAATAAATGATGGTCCAACTAAATGCAAATCGGATGGAATAGCATGCCGCTGCAAGATGCTGTGGTAGCCATGCTGGTTCAGTATGCCTTCAATTTTGAATAAATCCCCAACAGTGTCAACAACAAAGCACCCCCACACCATCACACCTCCTCCTCCATGCTTCACGGTGGGAACCAGGCATGTAGAGTCCATCCGTTCACCTTTTCTGCGTCGCACAAAGACACGGTGGTTGGAACCCAAGATCTCAACTTTGGACTCATCAGACAAAAGCACAGATTTCCACTGGTCTAATGTCCATTCCTTGTGTTCTTTAGCCCAAACAAGTCTCTTCTGCTTGTTGCCTGTCCTTAGAAGTGGTTTCCTAGCAGCTATTTTACCATGAAGGCCTGCTGCACAGTCTCCTCTTAACAGTTGTTGTAGAGATGTGTCTGCTGCTAGAACTCTGTGTGGCACTGACCTGGTCTCTAATCTGAGCTGCTGTTAACCTGCGATTTCTGAGGCTGGTGACTCGGATTAATTTATCCTCTGCAGCAGAGGTGACTCTTGGTCTTCCTTTCCTGGGGCGGTCTTAATGTGAGCCAGTTTCTTTGTAGCGCTTGATGGTTTTTGCGACTGCACTTGGGGACACTATCAAGGTCTTCCCAATTTTTTGGACTGACTGACCTTCATTTCTTAAAGTAACAATGGCCACTCGTTTTTCTTTACTTGGCTGCTTTTTTCTTGCCATAATACAAATTCTAACAGTCTATTCAGTAGGACTATTAGCTGTGTATCCACCTGACTTCTGCCCAACACATCTCATGGTCCAAACCCCATTTATAAGGCAAGAAATCCCACTTATTAAACCTGACAGGGCACACCTGTTAAGTGAAAACCATTTCAGTTGACTACCTCTTGAAGCTCATCAAGAGAATGCCAAGAGTGTGCAAAGCAGTAAGCAAAGCAAAAGGTGGCTACTTTGAAGAACCTAGAATATAAGACATATTTTCAGTTGTTTCACACTTTTTTGTTAAGTATATAATTCAACATGTGTTAATTCATAGTTTTGATGCCTTCAGTGTGAATCTACAATTTTCATAGTTATGGAAATACAGAAAACTCTTTGAATGAGAAGGTGTGTCCAAACTTTTGGTCTGTACTGTATAACCACAAACCACACAAGACAGAATTATGTTTATCCCCTTAAGGACCTTACCTTTTTCTCCTTAAGGAACAGGCCATTTTTTGGAAATTTGACATGTCACTTATTATACAGCATAATAAACTGATAGTTTATCTATAGGCTTCCCTCCAAGGCCTTTGAAAGGCTTTGGGTTGACATGGCAACCTGCACTGCGGTGACCCGATGGATCAAGAAAGGGAGCGCGAACCTCCCATATGCCGTGGTCAGCGATGAAAACAGCATATGAGGGGTCAATCCACCGGCATCGGTGTTGTCACTGATGCTGGTGGATGCAGCAAGGGTCTAGCTGTCAGTAACAGCTGGGCCCCTGCCGCTGATTGAGGCATGGCATGTGGGGAAGGGGAAGGACCAGAGGATGAGAATGCTCATCCTGGGGTGTAAAGTAACGGCCCTTTAGGACGAGCATTCTCATCCTGGGTCCTTAAAGGGGTTGTCTCACTTCAGCAAGTGTATTTTATCATGTAGAGAAAGTTAATACAAGCCACTTACTAATGTATTGTAATTGTCCATATTGCTTCCTTTGCTTGCTTGATTCATTTTTCCATCACATTATACACTGCTGGTTTCCATGGTTACAATCTTGCAATCTATCAGTGGTGGTCATGCTCAATTCCAGGATAACCCCCTTTAAATTATCCTGTATTGCTACAAATGGATGTATGGTCGCAGCAAAATCTTATTCATTTGCAAATTAGTTGATTGGAACACCGGGGAGTTAGCCTAGCCTCGGGAGTGCCACTTCACCTTCTCCTCTCTCCCTCATCGCCATTACACCATGATTTGACAGGGTCATGCATCCTTATTGTTTGGAAGGCTGTCCCTGAAATCTTGTTCTTGCACTGGTGAGACTTCATTGGCGCATGTGCAGTTGATCTTAAAAGGCTTTCCCTGCTGAGATCTGCACTAGGTAAGTGCCTATGATGTCAGTCTCCTATCAGAAGAGTCTTCTTCCTTTTGGAGGAAACTGACATCAGCAGTGCAGGTCTCAGAGGGGAGAGCCTTGTGACAACTGTACAAGCACAAGATTTCAGGGCCAGGCTTCCAAACAATGAGGATGCATGAACTGGTCAATCAGACCATGAGGCTAATGAAGGGGGGGGGTGGAAAAGTGGTGCTCTGACGGGCTAGGCCTACCTCCCAGTGCTCTGGGCACCTCATTTGCAAAATTAAAGATTTTGCTGCAACCATACATGAGAGTGCAGTAACATAGGGATCATTTAATTGACTGTGATCAACCCAACTAGGCAGTATGTAAGGTAGGTATCTGTAGGCAAGGTCTATTATGTCCAGTAATCCAGTAGTAGTACCGAAGATAAGGATTCCAGATCACCAGTTTTTTTCTAATGCTCCCCATTATGTCACTGAGCACTAGAATCTGCACTGAAATACAGACCCTGGACTGCCATGCAGTTAGTATACATTAGTATACATAGTTAGTATACATAGTATACATAGTAACATAGTTAAGGCCGAAAAAAAGACATCTGTTCATCCATTTCGGCCTGTATTCCTATAAGTTGATCTAGAGGAAGGCAAAAAAACCCTGGGAGGTAGAAGCCAATTTTCCCCACTTTAGGGAAAAAAATTCCTTCCCGACTCCAATCAGGCAATCAGAATAACTCCCTGGATCAATGACCCATCTCTAGTAACAATAACCTGTAATATTCTTACCCTTCAGAAATGCATCCAGGTCCCTCTTAAACTCTTTTAGTGAACTTACCATCACCACCTCCTCAGGCAGAGAGTTCCATTGTCTCACTGCTCTTACCGTAAAGAATCCTCTTCTACGTTTGTGTACAAACCTTCTTTCCTCCAGACGCAGAGGATGTCCCCTCGTCACAGTCACAGTCCTGGGGATAAATAGATCATGGGAGAGATCTCTGTACGGACCTCTGATATATTTATACCTAGTTATTAGATCTCCCCTCAGTCGTCTTTTTTCTAAAGTGAATAACCCTAATTTTGATAATCTTTCTGGGTACTGTAGTCCACCCATTCCAATTATTACTTTAGTTGCCCTCCTCTGAACCCTCTCCAGCTCTGCTATGTCTCCCTTGTTCACAGGAGCCCAGAACTGTACACAGTACTCCATGTGTGGTCTGACTAGTGATTTGTAAAGTGGCAGGACTATGTTCTCATCACGGGCATCTATGCCTCTTTTGATGCAACCCATTATCTTATTGGCCTTGGCAGCAGCCGTCTGACACTGGTTTCTACAGCTTAGTTTGCTGTTCACTAAAATTCCTAGGTCCTTTTCCATGTCAGAGTTACCCAATATTTTACCATTTAGTATGTACTGGTGACTTGCATTATTCCTTCCCATATGCATAACCTTACATTTGTCAGTGTTAAACCTCATCTGCCACTTCTCTGCCCAAGCCTCCAGTCTATTCAGATCCATCTGTAGCAGTGTACTGTCCTCTTCTGTGTTAATTATTTTACACAGTTTAGTGTCATCTGCAAAAATTGATATTTTACTGTGCAAGCTTTCTACAAGATCATTAATAAATATATTAGAGAATAGGGCCCAATACTGACCCCTGTGGTACCCCACTCGTGACAGTGACCCAATCTGAATATGTGCCGTTAATAACCACCCTCTGTTTTCTATCACTGAGCCAGTTACTTACCCACATACAGACATTTCTCCCAGGCCAAGCATTCTCATTTTATATACTAACCTTTTATGTGGTACCGTGTCAAATGCTTTGGAGAAGTCCAGATATATAACATCCATTGATTCGCCGCGGTCCAGTCTACAACTTACCTCCTCATAGAAACTGATTAAATTGGTTTGACATGACCGATCCCTTATGAAGCCATGTTGATATGGAGTTATTTGCTTATTTTCATTGAGGTACTCCAAGATAGCATCTCTTAAAAAACCCTCAAACAGTTTACCCACGACAGATGTTAAACTTACCGGCCTATAGTTCCCGGCAGTCTAGACTCTGTATTTCAGTGCAGCTCTGAGTGCTAACAGCGAAGGAACGGGGGTAGTAGCAAAATAAAGAACTGGATTCCTTACCTGCAGGACTACTCATATATTACTGCAGAAAATAGTCCAAGACCGTGGTGACGGATTCCTTTTTACGGGGAGGCGCTCTTAGAAGAAGGGCAGTTTTAATTATGTTAGGTAACGCTACAGTGCATTGCCATGGGTCACATATAGTTAAATTAGCTGACAGATTCTCTGTAATAGGGATGATCCTGGTAACAGCTGCTCTTTAACAGTATAAACCTTTAAACTGAAAGTCGCTTTTTAAATTAGTGACATTGAAACAACAGGAGGAGGGGGACAATGCTGGCTTTATAACAATACTGTGGGGAGGGGGGGGGGGCAATGCTGACATAATACTGGAGGGGAAGCTGGGGCTGCTGTTCAATGAATACACCTGTCAGGCTCTCATCAGATTCACTGATCACTTCTTCAAGCTCTTGGACAGTGAGGGGTGCTCTAACAATACTGAGTGCTCATAGGCTGTGTGTGGGGGGGGGACTTTATTAATTATTAATAAAGATAAAAGCGGGAAAAGTCACAATCATCTGAGACCTCTCTCAGATGATTGGGATAAATACCCATTTAGAAGAAAAAGAAAATGCTTGGGGACACAAGGAGACAGTATACTGTATGGGGCTTATACAGTTAAATGTCTGTTGCCCCCATACATTATAGTAATGTCTGATTGTGGCCCCAATATATGTGTCTGTTATTTTTAGAAGTGTTAAGAGCTGTCAAGTATGACTGTCAATAAGGGCCAATTCTGGCCTTTCTGCTGCCTGAGGAAGAAATTTTAAATGGTGCCTCCCAAATTCTCAATTCAACCCTTCCTCCCAGCCCTACTGTTAGGTCTCCTTTATAGCCCTAAGAATAGTGAAAAAAGAGTGTCCCCAGAAGTTATAATGCCACAGTATTTATAAAGCCACAATGCAGTATCCCTGTGGTTATAATAACCCCCCTGTAGTATGCCCCATGTAGTGCCAGTATGTATAATGCGCCCCCTGTAGTGCCCCAGCCTGTATTATAATGCCACCCTGTATTGCTCAGACAAATCAATGCTTCTGTCCAGGCCATGGTTGGAGGAAGCAGAGACAGGAAAACTGACTGCCTGGCCACCCTATTTGCATAGGAGGCATATGGGGAAGAGAAGAATGCTTGTTGGTGCAATTGAGCTTCTGTGGGTTTACACGATAGACATGTACACAGTCAAGTCACATTATTACGATCACTTTCTGTTCTCAACGTCGGTAGCGTGTAGCTCATGAACGAATAATTTCATGAGCTGACTTGGTAAGTATATAAGGTATGCCATAGGCTGTCTGCACACATATCCCTCCCCGGGATGATCATTGGATTTTGGGACAAGGGTGAAAGTATTTCCGAAACTGAGCAGTTTGTAAGCTGTTTGCATGCTGCTGTAGTTAAAGTGCATTGAGAATGGATAAATGGCACCATTGCGATTAAGCGACGTGGAAACTGACGAGCACCACGTGCCATTGATATGAGAGGTGAATAGGCGGAGGGCAGACCAACATGCTAAAGTGAAGCAGCTCACTACCAATATGAACCAGGGGACCACCAGACGTCCACTGATTGGCATAGGGATGCCTTCTCCAATTAGTGTCCATTCACACATCCGCATGTGTTTTGCGGATCCGCAAAACACGCTCACCGGCCATGTGCCAGCACTATAGAAATGCCTGTTCTTGTCCGTGGCTTTGGACAAGAATAGGACATGTTCTATTTTTTTGCGGGGCCACAGACCGGAAGTGTGGATGCGGATGCACTGTGTGCTGCCCACATCTTTTGCGGCCCCATTGAAAATGAATGGATCTGCACCTGTTCCACAAAATTGCGGAATGGATGCGGACCCATTTTCCAGACGTGTGAATGAACCCTTAATCAAATTTTCTGCATCATCAAATGGATGGACGTTGCTATGTCAGAAGAGAAACATCAAAGAACAAACACCGTGTAACCATTTCTGGAAGAACACATGCTGGTGATGGCAGCATTTTGGTCTAGAATGCTTGCATGGCATGGTCTGGTCCCTATTATCCATGTGGAAGGCATTCTCAACTGATTTGGGTATGAATCCATGTTTGCAGATCACATACAGCCAGGCGCGTAGCTAAAGGCTCATGGGCCCTGGTGCAAGAGTTCAGCTTGGGCCCTCCCCCCTTCCCTCAGCGCTGGTGCACCTAGATTTTCTTCCGGCCAAGTCAAAAATTGAACCCCCCCATGCCAAATTCTCACCCTAACCTTTTCCCTCCTAACATTACGTATATCACTACAGAACATACAGTGTAAGGCTACATTCACACGACAGTTGTTTTTGCAGCCTCCGATCTGCATATTTTGTGGCTCAGATGCAGACCCATTCACTTAAATGAACACTGTGTGCTGTCCGCATCTGTATGTCCATTCCTATTTTTGTCCGTTTTGCGGACAAAGATAGGTATTGTTACAGTGGATCTGCATAAAAAACGGATGCCATGCGGAACATCATCCTTTTTTTGCGGATCCGCAATTTGCAGTCTGCAAAACACAACGTTCGTGTGAATGTTGCCTAATACAGCGCCTCATACCTCTTACATCCAGTGACGTCTCCTCTGATGTAGATGTTCTCTGTCCTCATCTTCTCCTTTCAGACCAGACGCCATTTTTCAGCTATTTCGCATCTCTGCAGTTTGACAGAAAAAAAAATCTTAGTTTACTACTTTTCAATCATCCCATCTTCTGGACAAATCATCCTACCACCCCCAGTACTGTGCCACTAGTACCACACAGATAGTGCCCTTCAATAATTATTGGCACACAGTGTCCTAAAATAACTGCGGACAGCAAATAGTGTCCCTGACAGTAATAGTGTAAACATAACGTCCCCCAGAAATAACTGCGCTATGCTGATACTGTGCCAGGGTGCACCCCACAGTAATAGTGCCCCCCACAGTAATAGTGTAAACATAACGTTCCCCAGAAATAACTGCACTATGCTGATACTCTGCCAGGGTGCCCCCCACAGTAATAGTGCCCCCAAAGTCCTAACTAATAATTCTCTGCCAGAGTGCACTTGTTAGTAATAGTGCCTCCAACAGTACTAATGTCCCCACTGTGCCCCAGAAGTAATAATGCTTCCAATGTGCCAGTAAGTGTCCCCCATAGTGCCCGTTCCAGAAGTGCCCCCAAAATTTCACCCCAATAATGTGCCAGTAAGAAGTGCTCCCCACCCATAGATGCCCCCCAAATTATGTGCCAGTAAGAAACGCCCCAATAATGCACCAGACGTTCCCCCCCATTGATTCCCCCCAAAATCATGTGCCAGTAAAAGGTGTCCCACCCCCATAGATGCCCCAAAATTATGTGCCAGTAAAAAATGCCCCCCACATTATGTGCCAGTAAGAAATGCCCCCAGTGCCAGTAACAAATGCCCCAGTGCCCCATGTGCCAGTAAAAATGCCCCCAGTGCCAGTAAAAATGCCCCCAGTGCCAGTAAGAAATGCCCCCTAGTGCCCCCATGTGCCAGTAAAAATGCCCCCAGTGCCAGTAAGAAATGCCCCCAGTGCCAGTAAAAATGCCCAGTGCCCCCATGTGCCAGTAAGAAATGCCCCCAGTGCCCCCATGTGCCAGTAATAAATGCCCCCAGTGCCCCCATGTGCCAGTAAGAAATGCCCCCAGTGCCCCCAATAGAGCTCCAGTCCGTAATTGCAACAATAAAAAAAAATAAACACTTATACTTACCTCCATCAGCGATGTGATGCAGGCCTTTTCCGGCCTGTGTCCCGCGCTGTACAGCTCAGGCGGCGCGATGATGTCATCGCGCCACCTGAGCTGGCCTCTGATAGGCTGCAGGCCTAGTGCCTGCAGCCTATCAGAGGAACGGGCAGGGGAGACGCCTCTCTCTCCCCTGCCCCGCAGTACAGGCATCTGTATCACCGTCCTCAGGACGGCGATACAGTTGACTATGGAGATGAGCGCTTCCACAATGGAAGCACTCATCTCCCTCTGCCCCGCCGCCGCCCCCAACTATGCGCCCCTATAGCTACGCCACTGCATAAAGCCATACATGCTAATTGTCTTCCTTGGGGCGGATGAGATCTTCCAGTAAAACAATGAGACATGTCAAATGACTAGAAATGTCTGGCACTGGTTGGAAGGGCTAATTTCCCAGACTTTAACCAAATTGAGCATTTGTGGGATCACTTTGATCATTGTGTTCACTCAATGCATCCTCCCCCCAAGCACACTCTAGCAGCTGTGGGATGCAATGCAATCACCATGATTCCAGATACAAGTGACAACCCACCAGGACGTTATTGAGTCACTCACAGACAGTCTAGCTACTGTACTTGCTGTACATACTGTAGCTGTTACTCTGACAATTAGCTGGTGTGGTCTCAACAATGTGACTTGACTGTGTAGGATGCTTGTCTGGGAATGCATGGGAAACGCATGGAAACTGTGTTATGCTTGTTAGCAGTGTAGCAGTGTGGGGGTGCACTGATGCTTCTGATAGGGTATTTAGATTGTGAGCAACCCTAGTGACAGTGATGATAATGTCTGTAAAGTGCTGCAGAATATGTTGGAACTATATAAATAAGTAATAAAAATAATATATGGTTATGTCATTTAACCCATGCGGTTGACGTGCAATAACTGAAGTAATGATAGTTCAAGGTACACATAAAAATAAGTCATGCTTTTAGAATAATAGGACTAAAGAAAAGTATTTTTAAAATAATATTTTTCCCTGGATTGGCGTCACAGGCATTAACAAGAGACTGTCTACAGGGGCAACTTTCAATGCTAGGGCAAATGATATGACCCTCGGGGACTCCTGTTACGGCTCCGACCTGTAGCAGTGGTCAAACCTGGCATTCTGGACTATGAAATGAATTGTGCAAATAGTGTCACAGTGTACCTGCCATGCTGTACCTTCACAACACAAGCTGATGTAGTCGTCTCTCTGCAGGGAAGTTCTGTTAAATTGGGGATGTGGGGGGGAATTCCTAAAGAATGTACTATGTGTTTTAATACTTTTATGTAAGTCGATATAACAATAACAACAAAGTATGCAATATTTGTATTACTCAAATACTTTATTATTCTTTGACTCAGATATATGGATCAATGTACAAGAAATACTTTTCCTTTTTTCTCAATAAAAAAATATACCTGATTTAAAAAAAAAGTAATATTTCCAAAAGTGGAAAAGCATAAAAATAGAGATTTGGCATCACCATTATTGTTATTATCAGAATAAAATTAACATGACAATTGCGAATGCTGTGAAATGCTGTAAAAAAAAAATCAGTTCCAGAATAGCTTTTTATTATTCTTTCTACCATAAAGTGGAGGATTTATTATGTAGAAAAAGTTAAAGGGGTTGTCCACAGTGAACCCACTGTGCCCTGTGTCCTACCCCCTCTAAGGGCGTTGTCTAAGTGAAGTCCTCATTCTTCACAATACCCCAGATGTTGGGGATAGACTTTCCCGAGGGGAACACCAGGTTGCTACCGACTGAGTCGTTACCAGGAGCAACAATGCAGGACCTAAGGATGAGGCAGAAGGGAAGTCAAACAGGCAATGGGTCAGGGAAGGCAGCACAGGTACAGGTTAGGCAATCCGGGTCGGCAACAGGAGAGTCTATGCAAGCAGGCAGGGATCAAACAGGTAGCGGAGTCCAGGAACACAAGCACGGGTCGGGTACACAGATGCACAAGCAGATAAATCAGCAACCTTTGCAGGACCTTGACACTGAGGCATCTGGGAAGGGGGCTGAGCCACTTATATACTTGCAGGAGGGCTAGGATTGGTCAGTGAGGTCACATGGTCTAACCCATAAAGCACAGTAAGTGGCATTTCCCCCACTTTGGGCAGGAAAAAAAGTGTATCTTAAAGGGTGAAAAACACTGAACTTCCAAAGAGCAGAGGATCCAGAAGCACAGCACTGTGTTCAGGATGGCTGCTTTCCCCCATAGCCAACTTATAACATGCCCAGCAATCTCCACCTCCACAGAGACCCCAGCAGTCCATAAGCATCCCAAATCTAGTCCGATTGATGTCAGTGTCTAATGCCTGCCCTACAATTCTGGAAGCCATGGTGGCCATCTTGGAAGTTGACGAGCTGCATGGCAGGGCCACAGCAGCTCCCACACAAAGTGGGGGACTAGGAAGGAGATGGAGGAGATGCAGTCTTCGTAAGCAATAAAGAGACTTATGCTGCCATGGGATAGGTCCTAATATGGTATAGTAGAACCAGACCTCTGGATGGGAGGTTGTACTCTCATGGGTGCTGTCATGAGCAAGGGGAAAAGTGCCAAGAAGCTAAAAAAAAACCCTGCAAATTATTGTGCACGACATGGGCGTTGATTTGTGACTTATTTATGCCACAATAGTGGCGTAAAAGACTTGATGAACGTCCCTCAATGAGTGAAATTGAAAAACATGGGCCCTGCTGACCTAGTAAAGGTGTGGCGGAAAAAAAAAAAAAAAAGAAGAATACTGTGAAGGTGAATCCTATGTGAGTGAAATCTGTGAAAACTAAACTAAACAAAAAATAAAATAAATGGAGTGGCTACATGTATGTTGGAAGCAAAAATGCAAAATGTGAATGCAAGAAGAAAATAAAATTAATGAACAATGTAAGGCTTGGCAAAAGTGTTAAAAAGGAGTTCATTGATCCCTTTAGAGGAAACGCAATCTAAATCAAAAATCCATTTAGCTTTAGCTTTTAATAATTTGCTATTACAATCTTTGTTGAATATTGAAAACATATGCTTTCAAGACCCTGTAGTCTAATCAAGGGTGAATTGTGAATGATTGAAGCAATTCTAGAACCCATGCAAAGAATACCCCATATTTTACATAGGATCTGTTGAATTTGTGACCACTGATGATTTATGGTTAATTACCACTTTTAATAATTACTAGTCTGTCTTTGCCTGGTCTGCAACAAAGTACTCCATACACTCCTTCCGTTTTTGTTTTTTTTTTTGTAAACTCTATCCAGCAGCTTCCTAGGATATCCCAGATTATTCAGGCCTGTTTCACATTTGCGTTAAAACAGATACTGCAGTCTGTTCTGGCCGGGAACAGGCTTTCGGATCCGTAAATACTGTGCGTTCTGTCTAGTCCCATTCACTAGAATAGGGACTGGCGGCAATCAAGCCACAACCTGACCAGAACAACCTGCCGGATCCGTTTTAACGCATATGTGAAACAAGCCTTAGACATGTACTAAGCGCTCCGGCTTGTTGCCTAAAGTTATTAAATGCTGAACAATTTTTTCTTACTCTTAAAAATTAACTTGCAGGATAACAGGCCGAACTGGATGGACAGATGTCTTTTTTTCGGCCTTATAAACTATGTTACTATGTAAAAAGTGTTCTTATACTACAGATTTTAGGCTGTTTGCATTCTTTGATACATCAGTAATTCCACTAATCCTTGATTCTGTTATTGGGGTGAAACTGTAGTCAGTTCAATCCATAAATCATTGATTGTCTAATTTGGGTGAAATTGCAGCTTGATACTACAGATTTTAGGGTACTCTCGTTTTATTATAAATAAGTAAATTTGTTAATCCCTAATTGTGGAATTGGGGTGACATTGTGGCCTAACAGTTTAGGGTGCTCACATTTTCATATACGCACATCCACTAATCCTTGTTTCAGGTGTGAAATTGCGGCCTGACACTACTGTCCTTTTACCCTTTCAGTTACTGTTACAGTACAGTATGTCCAACAGCAGGGGTGGATTGGGAACCTAAAGTGACCCTGGAAAAAATACCTAAAAGTGGCCCCGTGTTGTAGGAGGGTCTAAATTTACAGGCGGCAGGGCAAGAAAAGTAGAGGTCAGCCGTACCATAGCGCAAAATACCACATACCACAGTGCCGCAGAATATATTGCCCCAAAAGCTATTCCTCTGAGTTGGCCATCAATAGAGGCTATTTTCTCTGCACCTCTGCCAGTTGTCTTTGATTAAGATATGAAGAAGAGTGCTTAGGAGGTGAGATGTGGGACATACTTGAATTTAGGAGGGTATGTCGCTGGCCGGGTACATGAATACCTGATTCTCACAGAGTTAATAACCACGCCCAGCCAGGAGTCAGTGGATTCCTCTGACGCCGTGCTTAGATGGCATAGCCTAGGAACAAGCTCTGTGCCCCCACCTGTCCTAAACCTGCCTCTTTCATTTTCTGTTCCTTTTCCTCGGGAAGTATTGTATGCCATCAGCTCGGCTCCGCTTTTCAGAAAAGACGAGCTTCTATAGGATAGTCAGCAGTTACTGCCCAGCCAAGATCTGGAGAAGAGATCTGCTGCTTCTTCTGGTAGGCAGGCACGTAGCAACAATGAGAGTCGCGTAGGAGCTGGTGTTGTGAGCAGTCAGGCACGGGGCCCTGAGACTGGTAAGGGTGACATCAGTGACATGCAGACAGTAGTGGATGATGTAGCCGATCGCATGTGGGAGCCAGGTGAAGAGGGATTTCATTATCATCAGGGGAAGAGGGTGGTAGCTTGCTTGTGAGGCAGCAGCTGATCTAGCAGGGTGTAGTGTGGCCTCGAGTCAGCAGGATCGCAGCAGTGTGAGGTCTGGAGCTAAACGTGCCAGAGGTAGACAATCTTCTATGCCTGTCCTGAAAGAACTAGTGGTGCACAGGTTCACATAGGCAGGATCAGCACGGAGTGGTGGGGGGAAAATGCCATACTCGGCAGTGTGAGAATTTTTCATAAAGCTGCAAGAGGACATCAGCATGGCCATTTGTAGAATCTGTGGGCAGAAGGTGAAGTGTGACCAGGGTGCCAATGTTGGCACCACGGTCTGCGTTGACAGTGTCACCATAAAGTGGGCGGGGAAAACCGTGGCGCTAATGTAGTGGTACATCCTGATGTAGCAACCACTGTATCACCCAGTGGCCCGCACCCCTTCTCCAGCAGTCAAGGCTCCACCACCTCAGCAGAAGGGAGCTGTGTTTCCTTCCCATCATCTACTGTCCTGATGCTCATGTTCCTCCTCCTTCTAGTCACTCGTTTAATCAGCAATTAATCACCAAGGCGATTGCAAAAAGACAACAGTATGCGTGCATTCATCCAATGGCGCAGAAGCTGAATGTGCTCCTGGCCTAGTTGCTGGTACTACAGTCCCTCCCCTTCCACGTGGTGGACTCCGCACCTTTCAGAGAACTGATGGTGGAGAGTCCAAAGCAGTCATTACTTCTCCAAAAAGGCTGTACTAGCCCTGCACACGTATGTTGACCCGAAGGTGGGCCAGTCCTTGAGCCCGTCGGGGTCTGCTAAAGTTCAAGGCAGCGCCAACATGTGGAGCTGTACCTACCGTCAAGGAAAATATATGTCCTTTAAGGCCCACTGGGTAAATGTGGTTCCTGCCTAGCCACAGCCACTTGGCTACATGAGGGCACTGCTGCCTCCATGTCCTCAACCTACAAGTCCTGCGTCAATGTCCTCCTCTGCCTCCCCATCCTCCACCTTATTCTAAGCCTCCACTGCAGGCACAATTCAGAGTGCTACTCCAGCATACAGTACCATGGCGGTGTCACACTGTTCTGCGCTTGGTAACACTGGGGAGGAACTGCTCCGTGTCCTTCAAGTGGAAATTAATTCCTGGCTGTCTTCTCGCCAACTTAAAATTGGAAGCATGGTCACTGTCAACGGAAAGAATGTAATGTCAGCACTGTGTCAAGGAGGTGTGACCCATGCGCCCTGCATGGCGCACGTCTTAAATCTGGCTGTAAAGTGGTTCCTTAAGTCTTCCACCAAACTGCAAGACATCCTAAAAATGGCTAGGAAACTATGCATGCACCTCAGCCACTATTACACTGCAAAACAGGCCCTCCTTGAGCTGCAAAGGCAAAATAACGTTCCCTAACATCGCCTGATATGCGACATTTCCACCCGTTGGAAGCCCACCCTCCACATGTTGGACTGACTATATGAGTAGGGGAAGGCTGTAAATGATTTCTTGATGCAGGCGGACTAGAGCACCCACCTTCAATGTTAGCCACTGGCAGCACATACTTGACACCTGCCATTTGCTCAGGCCCTTTGAGGAGGCTACGGGATGAACGATGTCATTCTACCCCTTCACGTCCTGGAGCAGATGCTGATAAATCTGGCTGGCCAGGGGACAGGAGACGTGGCATGTGAGCCCTGTAGGTACTGAACTAGAGGACATTCATTCACAAGCAATGTATACAGTAGGTGGCTTTTCTGCACAAGTGATAGTAGAGGAGCAGGAGGAGCTAGAGGGGGAGGAGGATGACCAGGCAGATGACAATGTCCCCTGCAGTCCTATGTAACAACACAGATAGCCATCACTGTGTTATCTGAGTACAGAAAATGTAGTAGTGTTACATGCAGTCCTATGTAAAAGCACAGATAACACTTTAGATCATATGGTAATGTTACCTACATCCTTAGTGTGCCTCCCCCATGGGACTCCATGCTGGCTGCACCTCCTCCTCTTCAGCTCCTCCTCAGCTGCGTCAAGACATAGGAACACTATGGGCATGATGATGGTGACACACACACGGACAGACACAGGGATGGTCAAATACAAACAGGGACAGAGGGTGGCGTGTCTGGATGCCAGCTAAGATGCATGCCTAACTGCTCAGCTCCCACTTGCGCACAGTGCATCACCGGATCCATGGGCAAAAAAATTGTCTCCCCGAAGGGCCTCTCTTCCTCTGCGATCCCCCTCTCCATCCAGAACATTGGAGGAGTGCTGGATGAGGGGGCCCCCAGGACGGCGCTCCCGTTGAAGCACTCTGCGCAGCAGGAAGCTTCCCGCCATTGCGCTCAAACCCAAGGGCACCACCGCTCGTCCTAGGGACATAATATGCTGTGTACAAGATTATACCATTAAGGAGGCTATTATGATGAAGGCCCGGACCCTGCGTAATTTTTAATTTGATGGGGCCCCTGTACAGCTTTTTCCCGATCTCTCTTGGATAACTTTACAAAAAATGGAGGCACCTGCAGCCCCTCCTCACTCTGTTAAGGGCCTGCCAAATAGCATATATGTGGGGCTTTCCATTCTCTGTCAGCACGTCATCAGGGGAAAACAGCGACTCTCCTCTCCTTCTCTGATTTGCGAAACGCTAGGACTTCCTGTGCCTGCAATGTCACACTGGGAGATCGAACCCCCTGTACCGCCGCCATCCCGTATCTAGTCCCAGGTCGCACGGAAACGGAGGGCAGGACTGAACGCGGGCTCTCCCTTGACCCCACGGTACTCCATGTCTTCCAGACATCGGTCACCAAACGGATTTTCTTCTGCTTCACATCTGGAGTAACTCAACTCTCTAGCTGTGATTTTATGTAGAGTTGTGATCCTATAGTAACACAGATAGCCCACATGCATGCGCTTTCACTTGCCTAGTTCATATGCTTGTTAGCTAGTTCATTATATAGTTTTAATATGTTTCCGCTGTCATGGTGTGGGTTAACCTGAGCACTTATGGACCTTTTCAGGTCTTATTAGATAGTATTTGCTCCATCTGGAGCCTCTGTCGGCTGACTTTCGACACTGTGACCCTGGAAAAGGCTTTAGTTGTTGCCTCTAGCAGGGACTTACTTCCCTGGGAATTAATGCTACCTGTACGTTTTTGTTTTACGTCTTGTTATATGTTGTCCGCCCTCTATCCCCCTTCTAGCCTCATCCTACTCTCAGGTCTGGATGCTCCTATTTCATGACTCTGGTGCCAGACGCGAACCTTTCTGACAAGTTGACAGACAGATAGTTGGTGAGCTGTACTTTTCCTATGTACCTCTTTTTCTACATCACCATGGTGTAATGTGTAACACTAAACGTTAAGGGTCTCAACTCTAATGCCAAGAGGAGACTTGCTTTTGGAGTCAAAATCCCTCAAGGTGGACATAGTGTTCCTCCAAGAAACCTTCTATGATGACACTTCCTCCTTTCGCTTTGCATACTTGACTACCCACTCTCGCCAGAAAGCTGGTGTCGCAATACTTATTTCGGCCCACTCTCCTATCAGTATAGATTCCTCAGTTTTAGATCCGCAGGGGCGCTATATTATCTTGAGGGGCACTCTTGCAGGTCAACCAATTACACTATACAATCTTTGCTCTCCCAATACCTCTCAGATTCAGTTCCTTAACAGAGTCTTTAGTAAGGTTTTTAGAAGTCCAGACCCTTTGGTCCTACTTGGGGGAGACTTTAATATTATTTTTTCCGACTCCATGGACAGGCTGGCCCTTCCAGGGAGACCTACACACTCTGCTTAGCAGAGAATAACTAGAGACTTCCATGAGCTGATTAGGAGATACTCCCTATATGATCTCTGGCGTGTTAATCACCCTAATGACAGGTCATTCTCATTCTATTCAACCCCCAATGGCACCCACACCAGAATTGATTTTTTTCTTTAGAACCATTTCTACCCTACATGTGCTGCAAGGGGCTAACATGGGACAAATCACTTGGTCCGATCATGCCCCGGTTATGGTTGGATTGGACCTTGGTTTTGGATATACCTGTTAATGTCAGTGGCGTCTTAACGACACCCTTCTTAAACGTTCACTGCTATGGGTGGAATTAAGACACCTTAAATCTTATTTTGAGCTCAATAAAGGGTCAGTCGAGGATGTACGTTGCCTGTGGGAGGCCCATAAGGCAGTCATGAGGGTGCACTGTATCACCATAGGAACACGACTGAAAAAAGATCACGTAGCTACAGCCCAGTCCTTGAAATTGCGTCTAAAAAATTTGGAGGCGGTCATGTCTACTCACCCCACTCTTAAGCTTATACACGAGCCCAGCTACATAGGTTAGCTCTAGGTAAGGTCGATAAACTACTGCTATATACCAGACAACGGTATTACGTGTGGGGGAATAAACCCCACACGTTGTTGGCCAAACAACTCAGGAATCGCCCTCCACAAACAGGCCCATGTGCGATCAAGGGAGTGGATGGGACAGTTCACTATGACCCCAAAGAAATTTCTGTACGGTTCTCGTCCTATTATCACGCTTTATATAATTTACCTAGTGACCTTCCTATGAATGAGGGGACCAGAGAGCGCTTATTACAGGCGTACTTGGCCTCATGTAACTTGCCCCCCGTGTCAACAGCAGATATTGATACCCTTAATAGGCCAGTAGCTGCTGAGGAGATAGAGGAAGTAATTGATCATTTGCCTGAGGCCAAGCCCCCGGGGCCAGATGGCTTCTCCTACAAATCTTTTAAATCAAAATTACTCCCTTATATGACAAGTTTTTAACAGGTTCCTATCAGGTAACACGATCCCCAACGCTATGTCCCACTCTTATCTCACATTAATACCGAAACCTGGAAAAGACCCCCTTGAATGTCAAAACTATAAGCCCATTGCACTACTCAATTCAAACCAAGATTTTTACTAAAATACTGACCTTCCGTTTAAACACCTTTCTCCCCTCATTGATCCATAAAGATCATGTGGGGTTTGTTCCATGCCGACAAGGTAGTGATAACACCAGACAAAGCATTGATCTCCTGGAGGTGCTTGACCCCTCGGGGGAGGAGACATTGATTGTTAGTTTGGATGCCGAAAAAGCGTTTGATAGCTTGAGCTGGCCATTGCTTTTTCGCCCCTGAAGGCCTACAGTCTCTCTGGCCCATTTGTACAGGCCATTTGGGGCTTATACTCCTCCCCCACCGCGACTATCAAGCTTCCACACGTAGAGGCCAAAACATATATATATTGCCAATGGGACAAGACAGGGATGCCCCCATCCCCCTTATTATTTGCCATGTGCATTAAACCCCTGGCGGCAAAAATTAGGGCTTGCCCAGATGTTAGAGGGGTTGTGGGCTGAGATAAGGAATTTAAGCTGTCTTTGTACGCGGACGATGTCCGGCTCACCCTCACTAACCTCCATACCTCCCTCCCAAATCTCTCTCGGGGTATAAGGTCAACACCCATAAAACCATTCACTATACCTCGGGTGACCCTTAGTACTCTCAGGGCAAATTTTCCTTTTCATTCGAAGGAGGATTCTCTACGATACTTGGGTGTATACCTTACTCCCCATTATACGGATCTGTACAACCTTAAAGGGGTTGGCCACCCTAAGTATCAAAAATCCAAAATTCCCCCAGACAATAGCCAACACTTTGAAGTATTTCTCAGGTGACATGTACTGGCTGTACGTCATTTATCTAACCTGTTCACCATGACACACTTCCCTGGAGGAGCTCCCTCAGACAGGCTATGTGGGAGGAGCAGCTGCAAAGTGAAAGTAACAATCCCAGCATGCACTGCAGCAAGCATGTCTAGAGGAGCAGTCACATGACCTCCCTGCCCACCTGTGTTCCCATAGAGACAAGAGCCCCTCAGATAATATCAATAACCCAGTTATCAGTGAATAACTGTTGTACAGACATAGCAATATAAATATATATAATAAAGAACGCCCCAGTCCCAACAGTAAAGGAGGGGGGGTGTTACCCTTTTCATAAATTTGCTATGGGGCCCAGTCATTTCTAGTTGTGCCACTGGATGTAAGCCAAAAACAGAATGAGGGGGGAAGGTTATCATTTCCCTTGTTCCTAAAAAGTGGTGTTAAAAAGTTGCAAACTATGGGACAGATTTATCAAAACTGGTGTAAAGGAAAACTGGCTTGGTTGCCCATAGCAACCAATCAGATTCCACCTTTCATTTTTCAAAGCACCTTTGGGAAATGAGGTGGAATCTGATTGGTTGCTATGGGCAACTAAGCCAGTTTTCCTTTACAGCAGTTTTAATAAATCTCCCTCTATGTGTTTGTAAATTTTTAACTGCGCTTTTTTTTTTTTAAATGGCGTGACAATGGGAGAGACCGGGCGTGACCAGTCACCCCAACAAATTTATGTTCATTTTCACCAGTTTTCTGACTCAAATGAAGCCAGAAATCTATGGCAGCTCTGAGCTGTCAGATTTCTGTTTAGGTGCATGGACTGCACAAATTGATCTGCTGACATACAGAGGAGCCTCCTGTCTATCATCATACGACCTGCTCCCAGCTGACAGCCCATCAATCATCTATGAATATATGACTACCCTTCATCTGGGGGAAAAAGGAAAATGAGTGTAGTCAAATAGCTATATATAACGTACAAGGGGGTCACACGTCACTATATATAATGTACAGGGGGTCACACATCACTATATATAATGTACAGGGGGTCACACATCATTATATATAATGTACAGGGGGGGGTCACAAATCACTATATATAATGTACAGGGGGGTCACACATCTGTATATACAGTATAAAGGGGTCACTGTACAGGGGTTCACAGATCTCTGTATGCAGTGGTGGGGGGGTCACACATCAGTATATACAGTGTATGGTGGTGGTGTCAACTATTACTGTATACAGGGGGTCACACATCACTATATACAGTATAAAGTGGTGATCACATATCACTGTATACAGTGTGCAGGAAGGAGAGGGCACATATTTACAGATGACATCAGTGACTGCTGCTGAAATCACTGACCTCAGCCATACTGACAGCTCAGAAGGGGTTAAAGCTCCTGACCTGTTGGTCTGGCTGGAATAAACATGTCTGTGATAAGATCACATTGCAGAGTGGTCATAGACAGGACAGACACTAGGATTGCTCACACTTTGTTGTCCACAGCACCTTTCTGGCTCTGCTGCATCACTGCAGTCAGTGAGTTACATCACAGATTCTCCTCATTCTCTCTTCCTCTTGCAAAGTTTCTTCATTTCAGCTTCTAACAAGTTTCTCTGCTAAGTCCCTTCAGCCCTGTATAGTCAGGACTGAAGTCACAGCAGAAGGAAACTTCTCTGACACAAGCAGGGTGCCTTTAGGACCCAGGAGCAGCACACTCCTTCCATGGACTAGAGCACGTGCTGGCATGGAGGAGGCAGGGAGCTATGAGAGAAGCACAGAGGGGGCGTGGCTGCCAATAACAAAGGAACCAGGCAGATCTGCTGCAGAAGATATATGAGGAAGTTTATTATCTGCCTGCTTTCTTTACACTTTTAATAAGTGCTACCAAAGTGGCCAACCCCTTTAACTTTCCTCCCATATACCATATAGGGAAATCAGGACCCTGCTCACCAAATGG
The DNA here is from genome assembly GCA_900303285.1 of Rhinella marina. Classification (NCBI taxonomy): domain Eukaryota; kingdom Metazoa; phylum Chordata; class Amphibia; order Anura; family Bufonidae; genus Rhinella; species Rhinella marina. Next base: position 14,126 of record ONZH01019669.1, on the reverse strand, counting down.
CATACACTCCCAATATCCTTTATGAGTCGCATTGTGGCAGTAAAGATGACAAACTTACCTAAGATTTTATACCTGTTTGAGACCTTACCCATTCCGGTTCCCCTTAGGGATTTGAGATCTCTCCAGTCTCAGTTCCTTAGATTCATATGGGCTGAGAAACGCCATAGGATCCCCATGACAGTACACCTATCTGGCAAGTCTCAGGGTTGATTGGGAGCACCTGACTTAGTTAAATATTATTGGGCAGCCCAATTGCTCTGCATTACAACATGGGCATCTCTGCATCCTTATTCGGATGCAAATAGAGAGACTCTGGCTAGCCCCATCCACCCTAACTCTCTACTATGGTCTAGCCCTCATAGTACGTTGTCCACTAGGGAGCTTCTAGGGCCCATGGCCTGCACCAAATCTGTTTGGCGGACCTGTAGTAGTAAATATCCACTGGTCTCCCACTAATCTTCCATGACCTCCTTTTTATACCACCCACTACTCTTTACTAGTCTCACTGCCTCAGCGACAAGATCGTGGTTTCAGCGTAGTATCTTTCACTATCTTTCAACAGATCCACTATGAGGACATAGTGGATCCGTTCAATAGCTGTCCAGACTGAACACGGTCTTCCCCCTCTGCTAATTACTTCTATGTTCAGATTAGACATTTTGCCCAATCTAAATTCTCTGGATTGTCCGTATCCCTTCCAACAGCATTTAAACACTCTATTCTGCTGAACCCCCTCCCTGACCAGATTACTAGTTATTCCTATATGGTCCGATATGCAGGGGGGGGGGGGGTGCAGGTGAGTATCTGGGAAGAACCCTTCTGGATGCACTGTGGCAAATGATATGGAGATCGAAGTCCTCTATGTCCGTTCTCTCTCAGGAGAATCAATACAAGATATTGATGTATTGGTACCACACTCCTGATCTCCTCCATAGACTGAACCCAGCAGTTTCAGGGGTCTGCTGGAGATGCGGCATAGCTCGGGGAACGCTATACCACATCTTCAGGGACTGTCCCATAATACGTATCTTCTGGTTTGGAGTTAGCACTCTTCTGAGTGATCTTTTTGGCTCTAGTATACCTCCTGACATCATATCCTTTCTACTCAATATTACACCGGCTCATATAACAAAACACTCTCTTAAATTGCTAATACAAATACTGACTGTGGCCCGTTGCCTCATTACTCATTTCTGGAAACGTACTGACCCTTCAAAGATTTATGATCTATACGCCAGGGTAACAGACATACGGACCTTAGAATATACGACAGCCATGTTTCAAGATAAGGTGGACCTATTTCATGCGATCTGGGATGTTTGGGACACCTACTGGATTACGAGGCAACCCTAATATGAGCTCATAAAAGTAATATTCCCTCCCCCCCATCCCCTCCTAATATGTCTTTGTCTGTTTGTATTGTCAACATCTTTTCGTTATCCTCTTCTTTTTTGTTCGCCATTTCTTTTTGTAGTAACATTCTTTAAAACTGTACTGTTCTGTTCAGTTACATTTCAGAATGTACCATCCCTATTATTGGAATATGTAGCTCCCTCATTAGGAGCGTTATATTTTAGTTGGGAGAAATATTGTTGATATGCCTTTTTGTATCTTTAACCCCTTCACGAATTTGGACGTAACTGTACGTCCAAATTGCAAGTAATTTACTGTATTTGGACGTACAGTCACATCCAAACTGCTTACTCCGGGAGAGCAGAGACACCGGGGAAGCCGGCAAGTGAACAATCAGAGTGGTCCCTTGCCGGCAAGTGCTCCGATTGGTTAGTCTGTACAGACTAACACTGAAGCACTCAGATTGGTTAAAATGCCGGTTTCAGGCTGCGATCTCCACTCTGGAGATTGCAGCCTGAAAACAGATAAGATCCCCTGTGTGCCCCTGTGTAATTTATATTGCCCCCGGTTTTAGTGGCCCCTATCACGCAGCCCCCATTGCCTCCTGATGCCCCCCTGCAGCCGTATTCTCTCTGTTTGCAATGATGACAGCGGCTCAGGAACGCCCCCCTGGCTGCCATGTACCTGAGGCCCTAACACGGTTCACACGGTGCTTAGGGCCGGTTCACACGGCCGTGGTATTGCAGGTCCGCAATAATGCGGACCTGCAATACTACGGGTGCCACCCGGCGTGTGTTCCGTAATGTGCGGAACACAAAGCAAGGCGCCCCATTGAAAATGCCTATACTTGTCTGCTGTTGCGGACAAGTATAGGATATGTTGTATATTTTCTTGCAGAGCCACGGCTTGGCAAGATCGCGAGCCGGCCATAGAAGTGAACGGGCCCGCACCTATTCAGTTTTGCAGAATAGGTGCTGACTCGTTCACATGGTCCTGTGAACGGGCCCTTAGTGTAACTGTGATACAGGCTGTACAGTGCATTGCAATAGATGACTATTGCAATGCACTGTATAGCCATCAGGCCCACTGGATCTTCAAGATCCAAATCGGTCTTGATAAATAAAAAAAAAGTGTAAAAAGTTTTAAAAAAACGTGTAAAAAATGAAAAATATATTAAAAATAAAATAAAAATTGGCTTTTCTCAGCCGTTCATTTGTCATTAAAAAATGAAAAATAAAAAATCTACACATAATTGGTATCGGCACGTCCGTAACGACCTGATCTATAAAAGTGTTATGTTATCAATCTCGCGCAGGAAACGCCGAAAACAATAATGGAATTGTTTTTGTCACCACACCTCCACAAAAAAATTAACAAGTCATCAAAAATACTTATGTACCCCAAAATGACACCAATACAAACTACAGACCGTCCTGCAAAAAACAAGCCCCCACACAGCTACATTGGTGAAAAAATAAAAAAGTTATGGACTTTAGTATATGACGATGCAAAATATAATTTATTTTTAACACAAAAGAGATTTTATGCTGAAAAAGGAGTAAAACATGAAAAAAAAACTATATAAATTTGGTATCGCCATAACCATATTGACCCACAGAATAAATTTATTATATCAAATTTACCGCAAGAGGAACCCCATGAAAAATAAAAAACATTGACACAATTGCCATTTTTAACTAATTCACCTCCACAAAAAAAATGTTATAGAAAGTGATCAAAAATGCTTATGTACCCCAAAATGATACCAATAAAAACTACAGACCGTTCCACGCCCCCACACAGCTACATTGGTGAAAAAATAAAAATGTTATGGCCCCTAAAACAATTTCAGCAAATTATGTTAGAAAATCCTGATGCCGCGCCTTCCCTTCTGAATGCTGCCGTGTCCCCAAACAGCGGTTTACAACCACATATGAGGTGTTGCCATATTCAGGGAAAAATGCATAACAAGTTGTTGGGTGCTTTTTCTCCTGTTAGCCCTTGTGAATATAAAAAAATGTAGGGCTAAAGCAACATTATATTGGAAATAAAAGTTAATTTTTCAGTTTCACAGCCATGCTTTTCTAAATTCTATGAAACATTTGTTGGGTCAAAGCATTCACTCCACCACTATATTTATTCCTTGAGGGGCATAGTTTCCAAAATGGGGTCAATTCTGGGGCTTTTCTTTCTAGGGGTACTTCAGGGTCTCTTCAAATGTGACATGGCACCTTTTGGCAATTTTCTTAAAAATTTTAAAATTTGCTTCTAAACTTCTAACGTCCAAAAAAAATAGTGACATTTAAAAAATGATGCAAACAAAGTAGACATATGGGGAATGCAAAGATATAACTATTTTAAGTATCACTATCTTAAAAGCGGAGAAATTCTAATTTTGAAAATAGCAAATTTTTCTAAATTTTCTGCTAATTTTATTTTTTTTATGCATAAAGGTAAAATGTATCAACTCAAATTAACCACTAAATTGGAGTATGATATGTCATGAGAAAACAATCTCAGAATGGCTTGGATAGGTAAAAGCGTTCGAAGGTTATTACCACATAAAGTGACATGTCAGATTTGAAAAATGGGGATCCGGCATTTGGTCCAAACTGGCTGTCGCTTGAACGGGTTAAAAAACCAAATACGACAACACTTCAGGTTCTTTTATATTCTTTAACCCCTTCCCGCCTAGCGCCGTACATGTACGGCGCAGCGGGACGTGAGTTACCGCCCAGCGCCGTACATGTACGGCGCGGCAGACACCCGGTCCCCAGTCGAAATCGCCGGGGAACCGGGGTGTCATGGCTGCACTGCCCTGCAGGCAGCCTTGTTAGCTAAGGGCAGGGGGCAGTATTTACGTCCCCCTGCAGCTCCGGTGGCTGCGATTGGCCAGATAACATAGGCCGGCCCATCGCAGCTCCTGGAAGCCACCGGAGCTGCAGAGGAAGCAGGGGCCGGTCATTTCAAGGTGACAGGTGCTGAGCTAGTCAGCAACTGTCGTTCCCGAGGTCAGGCAGGGGACTCCAGTGTTTTGGGTCCCCTGCCAGGCAGAAGCTTCCTGCATGCAGCCATTCTAGCTGGGGACTGCATGCAGGAAGGTTCTGTCCTTTTCTGTGTGCTGTTGGCTTGCTGGGACTTGTGGTGCACCACCACTGCGCTCCTTTTTTTGCTGTGAAGAAGAAAAGATGAAGAAAAGAAAAAGAGGAAGAACAGAAGAAGAAAAGAAGAAGAAGAAGTTACAGATCCCTAACCCACCCTCCGTCCCTGTCCCCTCCTTTTTTTTTACATATCTTTTGTGGAAAAAAAAAAAAACACAGTTAGGCTCCATTCACACGTCCTGTTTTTCTTTCCTGATTCGATCCTGATCTGGATCCATTCATTTCAATGGGTCCTGAAAAAATCAGGATCGAATCAGGAAAGAAAAACAGGACGTGTGAATGGAGCCTTAGTGGTAGTTAGATAAATTTCAGTTAGTGTCAGTTTAGGTTTTTGCACGAACACACTGTATCTGCATACGTGTAGTTTGCAGAGGACTGTAGCGAATTTTTTCACTACAGTTTCTGCACTCACACACCATCTGTGTACGTGCGTGCTGTATCAGCAGCAGCTGCACTTTTTTTTTTTTTTTACATATCTGTGAAAAAAAATGCAGTTAGTGGTAGTTAGATTTTAGTTAGTGTCAGTTTAGGAATTTGTACGAACGCATCATCTGTGTACGTGCATTTTGCAAGCACTGAGCACCGATCAGTAGTGTCCATTACTGATCGCGTCTGCTCTTTCTTTTTTTTTTTTCTTTTGTGCAGTAAAGACTTTTTTTTTTTTTTTAACAGAAGACTTATTACTGAAAAGACCTTTTTTTATATTCCCCCCTCCCCCCTTTTTTTTAAAAAAATTCAAAGTCAATACTGTAAAAAAACACCTTCACGTGTAAAAACACTACAAACACACCCCTCACACTAAATAAAGTTTTACACATTTCACCCATCACACTCCAATAAAATAAAAATGTCCCAATCATCCCAACGAGTGTACTCGGCAGAAGAGGCATATGCCATCCTTGCCTCCGATACAGAGTCGGCCACTGAAGGAGAAGAGGATGCCACTTTTCTCTACTCCTCCACCCCCTCATCATCATCATCATCCGCTGATGAGGGACCCTCTAGGAGGCGCCCCAGAACGACCGTTGAGGCAGCCCCCCAGAGTGAGCCCACATGGACCCCACCCCCTGAGAATTATCACCCCCAAATTCCAGAGTTTGTGGGAAAAACTGGAATTCAAATTGACTGCACGGGCTTCACCGAAATTGATTTTTTCAAAATCTTTTTCAGTGACGATTTAGTAAATCTTATCGTGGCCCAAACTAATTTATACGCCCAGCAGTTCATTACCCAGAACTCCACGTCACCATTCGCAAGACCCCTTGGTTGGACCCCAGTAACAGCAGCAGAAATGAAAATTTTCTGGGGGCTTGTTAAAAAAACAGAAATGAGACAGTACTGGAGTGTGGATGTCTTGTACCACACTCCAGTATTCCGTAAAGCCATGACCCGGAATCGATTTGATTCTATTCTGAAATGTTTGCATTATAATGATAATGCACAGTGTCCTCCCCAAAATGACCCAACATTTGATCGGCTTTTCAAAATTAGACCCCTCCTTGACCACTTCAGCGCCAAGTTTTCTGAAGTGTACACCCCAGAAGAAAACATCTGTATAGATGAGTCCCTGTTGCATTCCAAGGGGAGGGCAAGATTCCGCCAGTACCTGCCTAGCAAGCGGGCAAGGTATGGCATAAAAATATACAAGCTCTGCGAAAGTAGGTCAGGGTACACCTATAGGTTCCAGGTTTATGAAGGCAAAGATTCACAGATAGAACCCCCAGAATGCCCCCCTGGCCTAGGAGTTAGTGGGAAACTAGTGTGGGACTTGCTGCACCCACTGCTGGATAAGGGTTACCACCTCTACATGGATAACTATTACACCAGCGTACCCCTCTTCATTTCCCTAAGTGCCAGGTGTACTGTGGCTTGCGGCACAGTACGCAAAAATCAGAGAGGCCTCCCTAGATCCCTGGTAGGGCAACCATTGAGGAAGAGTGAAAGTAGGGCTCTCCTCCATGAAAACATGATGGTGGTTAAGTACAAGGACAAGAGGGACGTCCTTGTACTGACCAGCATTCACCCCAACACCAGCTCCCCTGCCGCAGTACGTGGTACCACTACCACTGTCCCCAAACCGGACTGCATCCTGGCCTACAACAAGCACATGGGAGGGTTGATCTTTCAGATCAAGTTCTGAAGCCCTACAGTGCCACACGAAAAACCAAAGTGTGATACAAAAAGCTAGCCGTACACCTTGTACAGACGGCAATGTACAATGTGTATGTACTCTATAAATCTGCAGGACACACGGGAACTTTCCTTCACTTTCAAGAAGTAGTGATCAAGGCCCTAATTTTTCCCAACCAAGCAGAAGAGGCCCCCAGTACTTCTGGAAGTTACGGTGCCAGAGTTGTACCAGGACAACATTTCCCAGGTGAAGTTCCCCAAACAGCTAGGAAGGGAAGGACCAAAAAACGATGCAGGGTGTGTTCAAAAAGGGAGATTAGGAAGGACACTATATACCAACCTGTGCATCAAGGATTGTTTTAGAATCTACCACTCATCCATGGATTAGTTTCATCCCTGATGTACCCTGAAATTTTTTCACTTTATACCTCACATTTAGTCTCTGTATCTTACATATCCACTTTTCACCATCACTACATATTCATTTCTGTGAGACACCAGTTTGCTAAAAAGTACCCTTTCTACCACTTAAAATGTTAGTACGGGGGTGCTCTTTTCAAAATGGGGTCACTTCTTGGGTTTTTTATTTCTGGGGACCTCAGGAATTTTTTAAATGAGACATGGCAAGTAAAAAACCATGTCTGTTAATTCTGGCCTGCAAAATCCATATTTAGCAGTTTGCTTCTAGCGGTCTGCTGTGCGCCAATACAGCGGGCTGCGAGCACATATGGGGTGTTTCCTGAATGGGGAGAAAATGGGGATCGCATAGAGGGGTGCATTTTCTCCTTTAACTCCTTGTGAATTTGAAAAATTGGGGTCTGATAGTAATTTTTCATTTTCACAAATGTGTGCTTTGAAATGCTCTGACAAGTGTTTCTGCCTTCTGAGAGACACCAGTTTGGTAAAAAGTACCCTTTCTACCACTTAAAATGTTCGTACGGGGGTGCTCTTTCCAAAATGGGGTGACTTCTTGGGGTTGTTAATTTCTGGGGACCTCAGGAATTATTTAAATGTGACATGTCTGTTAATTCTGGCCTTTAAAAACAATATTTTGCTGTTTGCCTCTGGTGGCCTGCTGTGCGCCCATAAAGCATGCTACAGGCACAAATGGGGTGTTGTTATAATGGAACAAAAATATTGGGGTGCATATTCTCCTTTGGGGTGCATATTGGGGTGCATTTTCTCCTTTAACCCCTTGTGAAAGTGAAACTTTGGGGTCTGCTAGTAATTTTTCATTTTCATAAATGTGTGCTTGGAAATGCTTTGACAAGTGTTTCTGACTAATGCGAGACACCAGTTTGGTAAAAAGTACTCTACCACTTAAATGTTCATACGGGGGTGCTCTTTCCAAAATGGGGTCACTTTTGGGGGGTTTCCACTGTAGGGCCAGATCAGGGGGTCTTCATGTGTGACATAGCTCCCAAATATTATTCCAGCTAATTCCGCTCTCCAAAAGCCATATGGTGCTCCTTCCACTGTGAAGCCTGCTGTGCGCCGGGATATTGGGCTACAAGCACATATGGGGTGTTGCCGTATTCGGGGGGAAATGGGGACCACAATGTGTGGTGCATTTTGTCCCGTTACCCTTTGTGAAAGTGAAAAATGTGGGTGTAAAGCAACTTTGTCAAAAAAAATTGCAATTTTTCATTTTCACTTCCATGTGAATCCTAATTCTAGGAAGCACCATTGAGCTCAAAGTGTTCACCACACACCTTGAAAGATTCCTTGAGGGGTGCTCTTTCCAAAATGGGGTCACTTTTTGGGGGTTTCCACTGTAGGGCCAGCTCAGGAGGTCTTCATGTGCAACATAGCTCCCAATTATTATTCCAGCTAATTCCGCTCTCCAAAAGCCATATGGTGCTCCTTCCACTCTGGAGCCTGCTGTGCGCCCATGCATTAGTTTTTGTGCATATATGGGGTTTTTCTGTAAACTCCAGAATCGAGGTAATAGATTTTGAGTTTTGTTGTTAAACCTTGATGTGTTTCATGGAAATTGGATTATAATTTAAAATCTGCTAAAAAAAAAGTGAAATTTTGAAATTTCATTCCAATTTTCCGTCAATTCTCATGGAACACATAAAGGGTTAACAAAGTTAGTAAAATCAGTTTTAAATAGCTTGAAGGGTGTTTTTTCTAAAATGGGGTGATTTATGGGGAGTTTCCACTATGTAAGCCCCACAAAGTGACTTCATAGTGACTGCTCCTTTAAAAAATGGGTTTTGGAAATCTTTAAAATTTAAAGATTTGCTTCTACACTTTGAAGCTTTCTAACGTCCGAAAAAACTAAAATGTCATTTTCAACACGATCCAAACATAAAGTAGACATATGGGGAATGTAAGATAACAACTATTTTTGGAGGTATTACTATGTGTTTTGAAAGTAGAAAATTTGAAACTTGGAGATTTTCAAATTTTTCCAAATTTTTGGTAAAATTGGTATTTTTTTATAAATAAAAATGAAATATTTTGCCCCAAATTTACTACTGTCGTGAAGCACAATATGTAACGAGAAAATCTCAGAATGGACTGGATAAGTAAAAGCGTTCCAAAGTTATTACCACATAAAGTGACATGTCAGATTTGCAAAAAATGGCCTGGGTAGAAAGGTGAAAACAGGCCCGGGGTTGAAAGGGTTAATAGTGTGTACTTGACATACTTTGTATTTGACTTTTGAAACTACATTTATATCTTTTCTGCTGATAAATTTGTGTATATTGCGGTGTACACTGCAATTTGTTACTCTGCAAATTACGAAACTGACTTGTATTGTTGTATTTCAATAAAAATACAATTCTTAAAAAAACAAAAAGGACAGAGACACACACAAACACACGGACAAAATACAAGGACGGTCAAATACACACAGGGACACACACAAAGGGACAGACAGAAACACACACACGGACAGACACATGCACAGGGATGGTCAAATACACACAGGGACAGGCACACACAGTTAGGCCTCACCACACTCCAGCCTGCCTCCTCTCCTTACAGGACCACAGCTCTCTATATACCCTGTTCTGAGTCCTGGGGCTGCCCACCCCAGCAGTGCACTCGGAAAAATAGTCTGCATTGCTGGGATAAGCGTCCTTACAATTCAGAACAGGCAGTTTGATAAAAACCAGGACGTGGCTGCAGGAGTGAGTGTGTACAGTGGGCACCCCTAGGAGCAGTGGGCCCCGGCACTTGCCCAGGTATATCCGGTACAGACGCCGGCCATGGCCTGTATAACATGGTTCCTATTTTGCATCAGGATGTGCTTAGGATTTGTAAGCCAAAAGCAGGAGTAGGTACTAAGAGAGAGGTTTTCATATATATATATATATATATATATATATATATATATATATATATATATATAGTATTATTCACACTTGACCACTGGAGGGCAGCTAACTAACTATGTAAGGCACATGGTGTTTTTTCTTTGTTCTAAAATCACTGTAGGGGGGAGGATGGAAGTTAGTCTGCAGCATTTAAAGGGAGTCTTTCACATGTTTTTCACAAATATAACTAACAGCACTGCCCCATAGAAGATTGCATACACATCCCAGGCATACCTGTGTGCACTTTGTGTCTGTATTCCATGTCCAGAAAAAGCACTTTTATTCTGCTGGAGAACAGCTCCCAAGTGCCCAACTGAAAGTGAAACTAAAAACAGCTTTCTCTCCTGACTCGATTTCTAACAGCTATATCTTCTGATTTACTGGATATAATGCTGTGATTTGAAAGGTTGGAATGCCAGCTTTCAAAGAAGGTCAGAACCATTTTTCTATCTGCTACCAATCGCAACATATAAGCAGCCCTCCCCTCTTCAGTCTGGTTTGCTTTGAGCACTTGCAGCAGCAGAGTATGTCTGGCATGTGTATGCAATCTCCTGTGGGGCAGTGCTCTTAGCCATATTTGTGAAAAACAGGTGAAAGACTCCCTTTAAATATACCAATAAAACTCAGGATTGAAATTGCAGAACTACTCCTATCTAGTTATGGAGCCAATTACCTTTTCTTAGGTAACACCTCTTTTGTCTGCCTCATATCTACTATATAAGTGAATGTATCTTTAATAAAACACATTTTTGCATGATACCAGCTTATCTTAGTCTCCTTGCGAAATCTATATGAGCTCATACTTAAAATTCTAATAGATTTGGCACCACACAAAGACGACAAAAATCATTAGATTGGCGATAAATTGGCATCCCTGGGTGGGCAGATCAGCTTAAAGGGGTTATCCCATGACTAATGTAAAAAATTAAAATCAGACATCATATAGTAACTGACAAGACCTTTTTAACAAAGCTAGAACCAGCCCTGTACCTCACATGGATCCAGAGATCTCCACATTCATTGCTCTGCTAGATTTATATCAAACTGCCAGCTCAGGGGAGTGTCTTTTCTGCTGCAGTTAAAGGGGCATGTCCATGCTCTCCCTATCACAGCTCAGGAGGCAGTTGAAGGATGTAACTGAGCATGTGCGGCCTTCTCAGTGTGCAGGACAAAGAAATAAGAAAAGAAACAGCAGGTGGCGCTATACAGATACATTTCAGTGATTAACTCACTGGCTATGCTAAATTTTTAATTACATGCAATTACAAAAGTATTCAGATCCAGGTGCTGGTTTTAAAACTGTAGAATATTTTTTATGAGACAACCCCTTTAAATAGCATCTATTCAACTGAGAAAGAAATGCTTAAAGAGGACCTTTCATGGGTCCAGACTCTGTTTACTAAGTACCAGGTTATAGAGGGCATGTGGGGTGGAGGCCAGATCACCTACTACTTTTTCAGGGCGCCGCTCCATTCGCCCGCTCTGCGCCTCCAAAGTTCGGGCGCGCGCTATGCTAATGCCTAGCATCGGAACAGGGAGGAGGAGACGCCAGGGATTCTCAATGGGCGTCTCCTTCTCCCTGGCTGTAGCGCTGTCCAATCGCAGCGGAAAGAGTCACAGCCAGGGAGGAAACCGTGCGTCACTGCAAGTTTGAAATGCCCGTTTTTTTCAGCCAATCAGCATCAAAGGGAAGCCTGTGGGAACGCCTGCTGTGATGTAACAGCCCCTATACCTCCCCAGCAGTGATTGGCTGGCAGTGACATGTGACCTAAATTTACATAAGGTAGGGACCTGCAGCATCAGCCTCATTGTGCTTTGGGAAGGAGAAGAGACAGACAGTGTTAGCTAGTGTAGTGTGTGCAGCAAGCAGTTAGTTAGGAGTTAGGTTAGGAAGCCCCAACAGTCTTTTTAAAGACTATACTCTGAAGAACAGTATACAGTATATTAGTGTTGCACGATATATCGAAAACTCGGTACGGTTTCGGTACCTAGTGCGGTACCGAAGCTCGATACCAAGTTTTCTTGCCGTCCGATACATAGAACATGGTGCGCGCATCACTTTAATGCGGTTGCCATGTTCTAATATCTGCCGACCTGCCAGGGCCGGATTACAATTGGAGCACCTGGAGCTACTGCTCCAGGCCCCCGCTCCAATGATTTCATGGGGGGCCCCGCGCCCCCCTCAGACCTCAGATCAGCCCACCCAGCCACTTTAAAAAAGCATACTTACCTGTTCTGGCCGCCGCTGTCCTCAGGTTCCGCGCTCCACTGTTTTCCCTGCCGGCGCGCACTATGACCTGACGCAGCGTGATAGTGCGCGCCGGCAGGGAAGACAGTGGAGCGGGGAGCCCGAGGACAGCGGCGGCCAGAATAGGTAAGTATGCTTTTTTTTTTAAAGTGGCTGGGTGGGCTGATCTGAGGTCTGAGGGGGGCCACAAGACGCTGGTCTGAGGGGGGCACAAGACCCTGGTCTGAGGGGGGGCACAAGATGCTGACCTGAGGTCTGATGGGGGCACATTGTGTTGATCTGAGGTCTGAGGGGGGCCACAAGACGCTGGTCTGAGGGGGGCACAAGACGCTGACCTGAGGTCTGATGGGGGCACATTGTGTTGATCTGAGGTCTGATGGGGGCACAAGACGCTGATCTGAGGTCTGATGGGGGCACAAGACGCTGACCTGAGGTCTGATGGGGCACAAGACGCTGACCTGAGGTCTGATGGGGGACACAATACGCTGACCTGAGGTCTGATGGGGCACAATACGCTGACCTGAGGTCTGATGGGGGCACAAGACGCTGACCTGAGCTCTGATGGGGCACATTGTGTTGATCTGAGGTCTGATGGGGGCACAAGACGCTGACCTGAGGTCTGATGGGGGCACATTGTGTTGATCTGAGGTCTGATGGGGGCACAAGACGCTGACCTGAGGTCTGATGGGGGCACAAGACGCTGACCTGAGGTCTGATGGGGGCACAAGACGCTGACCTGAGGTCTGATGGGGGCACAAGACGCTGACCTGAGGTCTGATGGGGGCACAAGACGCTGACCTGAGGTCTGATGGGGGCACATGGGGGCACAAGACGCTGATCTGAGGTCTGATGGGGGGCACAAGACGCTGATCTGAGGTCTGATGGGGGGCACAAGACGCTGACCTGAGGTCTGATGGGGGCACAAGACGCTGACCTGAGGTCTGATGGGGGCACAAGACGCTGACCTGAGGTCTGATGGGGCACAAGACGCTGACCTGAGCTCTGATGGGGGCACAAGACGCTGACCTGAGCTCTGATGGGGGCACAAGACGCTGACCTGAGCTCTGATGGGGGCACATTGTGTTGATCTGAGGTCTGATGGGGGCACAAGATGCTGACCTGAGGTCTGATGGGGGCACATTGTGTTGAACTGAGGTCTGATGGCGGGCACAAGATGCTGACCTGGGGTCTGATGGGGGCACAAGACGCTGACCTTGAGGTCTGATGGGGGCACAAGACGCTGACCTGAGGTCTGATGGGGGCACAAGACGCTGACCTGAGGTCTGATGGGGGCACAAGACGCTGACCTGAGGTCTGATGGGGGCACAAGACGCTGACCTGAGGTCTGATGGGGGCACAAGACGCTGACCTGAGGTCTGATGGGGGCACAAGACGCTGACCTGAGGTCTGATGGAGACACAAGACGCTGACCTGAGCTCTCATGGGGGCACATTGTGTTGATCTGAGGTCTGATGGGGGCACATTGTGTTGATCTGAGGTCTGATGGGGGCACAAGACGCTGATCTGAGGTCTGATGGGGGCACAAAATGCTGACCTGGGGTCTGATGGGGGCACAAGACGCTGACCTGAGGTCTGATGGGGGCACATTGTGTTGATCTGAGGTCTGATGGGGGCACAAGACGCTGACCTGAGCTCTGATGGGGGCACATTGTGTTGATCTGAGGTCTGATGGAGGCACAAGACGCTGACCTGAGCTCTGATGGGGGGCACATTGTGTTGATCTGAGGTCTGATGGGGGCACAAGACGCTAACCTGAGGTCTGATGGGGGCACAAGACGCTGATCTGAGGTCTGATGGGGGCACAAGACGCTAAGCTGAGGTTTATTATCCCTGTACAGTGACATCACTGTGTTTATTATCCCTGTACGGTGACATCACTGTGTT
>ONZH01019668.1:0-51836 GCA_900303285.1 Rhinella marina | reverse complement strand
AAAAAAAAAAATGCGGCGGGGGGGCTAGCGGAATAGGGACGTGGACGAGGACGGGGGCGCGGAAATGCTGTTGGGGGCCTTGTTGAAGCCAGTGGGGATACAATGCGTGCTGGTGAGGGTCAGCCAGGATCCCGCTCATCGAGAATCCCTGCCTTTATGGGACAGTTAAGCAGGGGGCGGGTTACACCGCTGTTGAGGCTGAGCAGGTTGAACAGGTGGTGCAATGGATAGCCGATAGCGCTTCCACACAGTTGTCCACCAGCCAGTCATCCACACAGTCTCACTCTGACCCTCCTTCCTCCACACCTGGCCAACAGAGTCATCCCACCATTGACCCCTCCCAGGAGCTCTTTTCGGGTCCTTTTTCAGATGTGCCGGAAGAATCCCAGGAGCTAGCAGAGGAATTTGTTTGTAGTGATGCCCCAAACACTTGAGTTTTCGCCATCTCCTGCTGCTGTGGACCCTGAGCCAGCATCTGTTATCATGAGCGATGATGATGAGACGCAGTTGCCATCAAGGGAGGCTGTTGGAATGTCCAGTGGGCAGGAGGAGGAGCAGAGTGAGGAAGTTGAAGGGTGGTGGATGACGAAATGACCGACCCCACTTGGCCAGGGGTGATGTCCAGCGAGGAAAGTAGTGGAGAGGTGGTGGTCTGCGCAGCACCGAAAAAGGCAGCAAGAGGCAGAGGGATGTCCAGAGGCAGAGGGATGTCCACAGGCAGAGGGATGTCCAGAGGCAGAGGACAGTCCAGACAGAGAAGTGAGGCCACAGCCAGCAGGGCCGAAAGCTGTTCCCGGCAGCGGGCAGTCGCGCGAAGCTCCCCCATCGAGGCCTCGTACTTCTGTGGTGTGGAGATTTTTAATGTTTGTGCGGATGACAAACTGAGCGCGGTTTGCACACTCTGCCACTCAAAACTGAGTAGGGGCTCTGAGAAGAGCAATCTGACCACCTCAGGCATGCGGCGTCACTTGGAAGTCAAGCACTGGGCTGAGTGGGAGAGAGCAAACGCAATACAACCTGCGCCCGGTCTTGCTGCCACTGCCTCTTCCCCTGTGTTGTGTGCTGCCACTGCGGTCCAGACCTCCAGCCAGGACACCTCCACATCTGCCTCTGCCTCGGCTACTTTGGGGCCTTCTCCTTCAGCCTCCCCTTCCCCCGCCTCTTCGCCTGCACCTTCACACTCCTCGTCCCAACAACTGTCCATCTCGCAGGCGTTCGACCGCAGGCGGAAGTACGCCTCGAGTCACCCCCAAGCCCAAGCTTAAACTGCCACATCTCCAAACTGCTGGCCCTGGAGATGTTGCCGTTTAGGCTTGTGGAGACGCAGGCCTTCCGCGACCTGATGGCGGCTGCCGCACCTCGCTATTCCGTCCCCAGCCGCCACTACTTTTCCCGGAGTGCCGTCCCCGCCCTGCACCAGCACGTGTCGCGTAACATCAGGCGGGCCCTGAGGTACGCAGTCAGCGCAAAGGTCCACTTGACCACCGACTCGTGGACAAGCGCTTGCGGCCAGGGACGATACATCTCTTTTGACGGCCACCACTGGGTGAATGTAGTGGAAGCGGGGACGGGGTCGCAAACAGAGATGGCCTACCTACCACCCCGCCCAAGATTGCCAGCATGGTTCTGATAACCCCCCCACCTCCTCCTCCTCTGCCTTAACATCGCCCTCAGCCGCTAGCTGGAAGCGTTGCAGCACTGGCGCGGCGAGACGTCAGCAGGCGGTGCTAAAGCTCATCAGCTTGGGCGACAGAAGCACAGCGCCCCAGAGGTGAGGGACGCCATATTGCAGCAGACGGAGATGTGGCTGTCGCCGCTGCAGCTAGGACCAGGCATGGTCGTGTGCGATAACGGCCGTAACCTGGTGGCGGCTCTGGAGCTTGCCGAACTCAATCACGTAACCATGCCTGGCCGACACGTTTTTAATCTGGTAGTCCAAAATTTCTAAAGACTTACCCCAACCTGGCAGAGCTACTGGTGAAAGTGCGGGCGCTTGTGCGGCTCACTTTCGGAAGTCAACTGTAGCTGCTGCTAGCTTAAAAAAACTCCAGCAACGCCTCCATTTGCCTGAACATCGGCTGTTGTGCGACCCTGCCGACTCGCTGGAATTCCACCTATTCCATGTTGGCCAGGGTGTGTGAGCAGCAGAGAGCATTGATGGAGTACCAGATTATGAATCCACGCGTGCCTCCAACTCAGCTCCCTCAGTTTGCCAACCACGAGTGGCCATGGATGGCAGACATATGCGATGTACTGCGTATCTTTGAGGAGTCCACCAAGAAGGTCAGCAGCGAGGACGCTATAGTGAGCGTAACCATCCCGCTCCTATGCGTCCTTAAAGAATCGCTCATCGCAATAAGGGAGAACGCATTGCACGCAGAGGAGACGGGGGTAGGAGGAGACGCAACGGAGCTACACAGTCAGACCACACTTTTGTCTGCTTCACGGTGGCAGTTGCAGGAGGAGGAGGATGAGGAGGAGGACGACGTGGAGGTGGCTGTGGAAGAGGAGGAGGATGCTGGCGGCGAGGGTAGCAGTCAGGCTGTGTGCGTCCCATTGGTTCAGCGCGGATGGGGCGGAGAGGAGGCGGAAGAGGAAGAGGAGGAAATGGCAAGTGATCCTTCTGGTGGGGGCAGTGAGGTCATGCCTATTCAGAGACTGGCACACATGGCTGACTTCATGCTGGGCTGCTTTTCCCGGGACACACGTGTTGTCCGGATAGTGGAGAACAAACTGTACTGGGTCTTCGCACTCCTGGACCCCCGGTATAAAGATAACGTCTCCTCTTTTATTCCGGTAGAGGAGAGGACAAATCGATTGCTGGAATACCAGAGGGAACTCGTGCAGAACATGATGGAGATTTTCCCACCCACCATCGCTGGCGGCAGAGAGGAGAGGGTCTCCCAGAGTCCCACAACATCTATCAGGCCCACAGCCACCAGGGGAACACTCTCCAAGGTGTGGGACACGTTCATGGCACCCCTCGTGCAACTTCCATCACTGCGGGGCCCGCTATCAGCAGGAGGGACAAGTATCGGCGGATGTTTGCGGGAGTACCTGGCAGACCGTAACCCTGTCCTCCCCGATCCCTCGGCGTCCTACACTTACTGGGTCTCCAAGTTGGACACGTGGCTGGAACTGTCCCTGTACGCCTTGGAGGTGCTTGCCTGCCCTGCCGCCAGCGTGCTATCAGAAAGGGTGTTCAGCGCAGCCGGGGGCATTATAACCGATAAGCGCAGCCGCCTGTCAACCGACAGTGCCGACAGGCTGACGCTAATCAAAATGAACAGCAAGTGGATTGACCCGGACTTTGCTTCTCCAACAGTGGAAAGCAGCCAAAAGTGAAGTGCCATCTGTATGAAGTGCCATTTCCTCCTCCACCTCCTCCTCCTCCTTAACCGCCGTAGAATTGCTCCGTAAATAAGAAAAATTTATATATTTATGGCTCACCTCTTGGGCCTCCACAAAATGTTTAAGAGGTGTCACCTCTTGGGCCTCCACATAATTTTTAAGAGGTCTCACCTCTTGGGCCTCCACAAAATGTTTAAGAGGTGTCACCTCTTGGGCCTCCACAAAATTTTTAAGAGGTCTCACCTCTTGGGCCTCCACAAAATGTTTAATAGGTCTCACCTCTTGGGCCTCCACAAAATGTTTAACAGGTCTCACCTCTGGGCCTCCACAAAATGTTTAAGAGGTCTCACCTCTTGGGCCTCCACATAATTTTTAAGAGGTCTCACCTCTTGGGCCTGCACAAAATGTTTAAGAGGTCTCACCTCTTGGGCCTCCACATAATTTTTAACAGGTCTCACCTCTTGGGCCTCCACATAATTTTTAACACGTCTCACCTCTTGGGCCTCCACATAATTTTTAATACGTCTCACCTCTTGGGCCTCCACAAAATGTTTTAAGAGGTCTCACCTCTTGGGCTCCACATAATTTTTAAGAGGTCTCACCTCTTGGGCCTCCCACATAATTTTTAACACGTCTCACCTCTTGGGCCTCCACATAATTTTTAAGAGGTCTCACCTCCTTGGGCCTCCACATAATTTTTAACACGTCTCACCTCTGGGCCTCCACATAATTTTTAATACGTCTCACCTCTTGGGCCTCCACAAAATGTTTAAGAGGGTCTCACCTCTTGGGCCTCCACAAAATGTTTAAGAGATGTCACCCTCTTGGGCCTCCACATAATTTTTAAGAGGTCTCACCTCTTGGGCCTCCACAAAATGTTTAAGAAGGTCTCACCTCTTGGGCCTCCACAAAATGTTTAAGAGGTCTCACCTCTTGGGCCTCCACAAAATGTTAAGAGGTCTCACCTCTTGGCCTCCACAAAATGTTTAAGAGGTCTCACCTCTTGGGCCTCCACAAAATTTTATCAAGGTCTCACCTCTTGGGCCTCCACAAAATGTTTAAGAGGTCTCCCCTCTTGGGCCTCCACAAAATGTTTAAGAGGTCTCACCTCTTGGGCCTCCACAAAATGTTTAATAGGTCTCACCTCTTGGGCCTCCACAAAATTTTTAAGAGGTCTCACCTCTTGGGCCTCCACAAAATGTTTAAGAGGTCTCACCTCTTGGGCCTCCACAAAATGTTTAAGAGGTCTCACCTCTTGGACCTCCACAAAATTTTATCAAGGTCTCACCTCTTGGGCCTCCACAAAATTTTATCAAGGTCTCACCTCTTGGGCCTCCACAAAATTTTTAACAGGTCTCACCTCTTGGGCCTCCACAAAATTTTTATCAAGGTCTCACCTCTTGGGCCTCCACAAAATTTTTATCAAGGTCTCACCTCTTGGGCCTCCACAAAATTTTTAACAGGTCTCACCTCTTGGGCCTCCACATAATTTTATCAAGGTCTCACCTCTTGGGCCTCCACAAAATTTTATCAAGGTCTCATCTCTTGGGCCTCCACAAAATTTTTAAGAGGTCTCACCTCTTGGGCCTCCACAAAATGTTTAAGAGGTCTCACCTCTTGGGCCTCCACAAAATGTTTAAGAGGTCTCACCTCTTGGACCTCCACAAAATTTTATCAAGGTCTCACCTCTTGGGCCTCCACAAAATTTTATCAAGGTCTCACCTCTTGGGCCTCCACAAATTTTTATCAAGGTCTCACCTCTTGGGCCTCCACAAAATTTTATCAAGGTCTCACCTCTTAGGCCTCCACAAAATTTTCCATGAGCCTCTGGCCAGCCCACGGCCTCTTCCTGCCTTTTGCGGTCCTACGCATCCCTCAACATCCCCACTGCTTTACCTGCTAGACATGACACTGGGCCAGGTCGGGTCACTGACATCTCAAGCGCCAACAATTTGGGCATTTTAAGGCTTCTGCATGTGTTTGAGTTGTTTTTACATTTTAAAGAAGACATGTCTGACCACATCTCACACACACACACACAATGACAATTAGGGGTGGGGTCTATTTGCTTTCCCCTTTGCCTATGCCATCTGTGGTTGTCATAGGCAACGTGATTTTAAGGGGTGCAGAATTTCATCTTCTTTTTTGTCTAGTTTGGCTTGGGGTCCCTGGCAATGTAGAGGAAAGAAGGTTTCCTTGTATGGTCTCACTTTACAGAGAGGTTATATTGTCTTTGGAGTGTATTGTTGAGAGGCTGTGATAGTGGCGTAATAGTGCGACTTGGGCGCGTTATATGCACCCAGACATGCTTCCCCTGCTGTCCCAGTTGCATTCCAGCAGTGTTGGCATCCTTTTCTGAGGATTCAGGGTGGACTTGGTGACCTCCAAGTGGTCGAATTGAGATTTCCAAGTGGCGAGCATTTTTTTCCCATAGACTATAATGGGATTCGATAGTCGGTCGAATAGTCGAATTTCGCGGTCTATTCAAATCGAATTTCGAACTTTCGAATATTTCACTACTCGCTCATCTCTAGTACTGATGCCTAACACTACTAACCCCTATCCCTAATACTGGCCCCTAACTCTAATACTGGTCCCAATGCTAATTCTACACCATACTAACCCCTAACTCTAATACTGATACCTAATCCTAAGGCTACATACACACGACCGTATGTGTGTTGCGGTCTGCAGATCCGCAAAACATGGATATTGGCTGTGTGCGTTTCACATTTTGTGGAACACATGGCCGGCCCTATGATAGAAATGTATATTCTTGTCTGCAATTGTGGACATGAATAGGACATGCTCTATCTTTTTTGTGGGGCGCGGAACAGAACTACGAATGTGGACAGCACATGGTGTCCTGTCCACATCTTTTGTGGCCCCATTGAAATGAATGGAAATACGGTTGTGTGAATGTACCCTAATGTTGACCCTAACCCCAATATAGGCCCCTAACTAATACTGACCCTAATCCTAATGCTGGCCCTAAGGGTGCATTCAGACAACAGTATTTCTGGGTCCGCATCCATTCCGCAATTTAGCATTTCAATGGGGTCACAAAAGATGCGGACAGCTGTCCACATTCGTAGTTCTGCGGCCCCTTAAAAAAAGATAGACCATGTCCTATTCTTGTCTGCAAACACGGACAGGAATAGTCCTTTCTATATAGGGCTGGCCCTGTGCATTCCGCAAAATCCAGAATGCACAAGGCCAGTATACATATTTTGCAATTTGTGGACTGCAAAACACTTACGGTTGTCTGAATGTATCCTTAGCTTAATACTACACCTAACTCTAATACTGACCCCTAACCCCAATACTGACCCTAATGTAAATACCAATCCTAACCCTAAAACCATAACCTTAACTACAATCCCCAATATCTCATACAGTGATCATAATATGACTGTCCACATATATCTGTACCCATTGCATCTTTTATACCTCTCACCTCACACAGAGTATACACACAGAGTACTGATACATCAAGTACAAGGTATAATAGATGCTGTGTGTATGGATATATAGCATATAAAGCAGTGTACTCATATGTCAGCTACAACGTATAATACATGCAGTGCAGGGGCATGGCTAATACTGACTGGGCCCCACAGCAAATTTTTGTATGGGACCCTGCCAACTTAATGTACATACTCATACATATGCTCACCGCATACATGGACAGACTCATACACACGTTCATGGATGCACTGATACATGCACTCACCACATATGTACATAGACGCACTCATACACAGTCACCACATACATAGACGCACTCACCACATAGATGAATACACTCAAACACACACTCACCACTTACATGGATGCACTCATACATACACTCACCACATTCATAGACTCACTTATACACTATGGGGGGGGGTCAGATAACAGGACATATGGGGAGGGGGGGGACAGGCATCATACAACTCTGTGTGCAGAAGCAGCCAGCCTGCTCTACACTAGCTTCCTGCTGGTGGGTGGGGCCTGATCCCATGACATTCTACTATTGGCTGTCATCAGATATCATAGAAAGCTGCCAGCCAATAGAAAACAAAAAGCAGTACTGGCAAGTCCTGTGCCAGTACTGTGGATCCCAGAGTGAGAGCGGCCATAGGAGGAGGATACAACAATTGTACTCTGTCCTCACTGATCAAGGACCTTCGGTGGGTTTAGCTCCAGCGCTGCTGCTGTAAGTGGCATCCTCTTCTATAAAGTACAGCAGTACACAGGGGAAGCCTGTAGATATAATAAAAAGATTCAATACTGCTTTGGGGCCCCTTCTGAGCTTGGGCCCTGAAGCAGTCACTTCCCCTGCTTCCCTGATTGATCACTGATGCAGTCTGTTCAGATATACAGTATACAAAGCAGTGTACTCATGTGAGAATGTGAGATACAAGATGTAATTTATACCTCGTACCACATATACGGTATCAGTACACTGCTGTATAATCTATATATCTGTACGCAGTGCATCTATTATAATTCTTACCTCACATATCAGTACACTGCTGTGTATACTATATCTGTATATACTGCATGTATTATAAAAGTATAATAGATGCAGTGGGTACAGATATATATTATACACAGCAGTGTACTGATATGTGAGGTATAATAGATGCGCTATGTACAGGTATATAGTATATTCATGTGTACTCATATTTGGAATACAAGGTGTAATTTTTACCTAGTACCGCACATATCAGTACACTGCTGTATATACTATGTATCTGTACACACTGCATCTATTATACCTCTTACTACATTACCATCAGCAACATGTGACTGATGATGTCACACCTTCTGTTACCCACTGCATTCTAGCTTCTACTGAGTATTATTATACAGTTTGTATACACTGTACCCAGGGGACACATATAAGAGGCACTATACATAAAGAGGGCACACATAAGGGGCACTATACATAAAGGAGCACACATAAGGGGCACTATACATAAAGGGGCACTATACATAAAGGGGCACACATAAGGGGCACTATACATGAAGGAGCACATATAAGAGGCACTATACATAAAGGGGCACATATAAGAGGCGCTATACATAAAGGGGCACATATAAGAGGCACTATACATAAAGAGGGCACATAGAAGAGGCACTATACATAAAGGGGCACATTGAAGAGGTACTATACATAAAGAGGGCACATAGAAGAGGCACTATACATAAAGGGGCACATAGAAGAGGTACTATACATCAAGAGGACACATATGAGGGACACTATACATAAAGGGACACATATAAGAGGCACTATACATAAAGGCAGTCACAGAAAAAAAGTGGTCTAAAATGGCAGAAAATGCTCAAAAACCCCAAATGCTATTGCGCATTTATAACCGGGGGAGCAATTCCTGCACATGTGGTTCGCTGCTGAACGTAATCCCCAGCAAAAATGCATACAATGGAGGATGCCTGCAGCGGACCACATGTACCACAACAACATCCAGGATAACCAAGTGTGAGGATGTGACAAACTATAACAAAAATTCACAGAAAATGGTGCACTACAACGGTGAATGCAATTGACAATATATGGCTAACCCTCACACTGATGTTAAAATGAGACTTTCGCCAATATATTTTTATATCAAGAACATACCGGAGCCCGAGCACCCCGTCAAGGTATCTCAAGTGGCACGGGACCTAACGCTCACTCTACTATGGTATAAGTAATTGCAGATAGGGGCATGACGTCCGACACACAGCAACCAGCTCCCAGTTACCTCCATCGTGAAATCACACATACAATGGGAGGGGGGTGGAGGCTCTGAGTCCCTCTTAACCCTGACATCATGTGACCCAGGCTGCAAAGGTGCACCTGAATGTTGCCCATTAGTCAAATCAAGGCACATTCAACCTGGAGTTGCCACACCTCCAGGTATAAATGTCCAAACACAGTCACAGGTCCCGTGCCACTTGAGATACCTCGACGGGGTGCTCGGCTCTGGTATGTTCTTGAGATAAGAATTGTCGAAAGTCTCATTTTAACATCAGTGTGAGGGTTAGACATATATTGTCAATTGCATTCACCGTTGTAGTGCACCATTTTCTGTGATTTTTTTTATTTTTTACTATACATAAAGGGGCACATAGAAGAGGCACTATACATAAAGGGGCACTATACATAAAGGGGCACATAGAAGAGGCACTATACATAAAGGGGCACATAGAAGAGGCACTATACATAAAGGGGCACATAGAAGAGGCACTATACATAAAGGGGCACATAGAAGAGGCACTATACATAAAGGGGCACATAGAAGAGGCACTATACATAAAGGGGCACATAGAAGAGGCATTATACATAAAGGGAGCACATAGAAGAGGCACTATACATAAAGGGGCACATAGAAGAGGCACTATACATAAAGGGAGCACATAGAAGAGACACTATACATAAAGGGGCACATAGAAGAGGCACTATACATAAAGGGGCACATAGAAGAGGCACTATACATAAAGGGGCACATAGAAGAAGCATTATACATAAAAGGGGCACATAGAAAAGACACTATACATAAAGGGGCACATAGAAGAGGCACTATACATAAAGGGGCACATAGAAGAGGCACTATACATAAAGGGGCACATAGAAGAGGCACTATACATAAAGGGGCACATAGAAGAGGCACTATACATAAAGGGGCACAAGAAGGCACTATACATAAAGGGCACATAGAAGAGGCATTATACATAAAGGGAGCACATAGAAGAGGCACTATACATAAAGGGGCACATAGAAGAGGCACTATACATAAAGGGAGCACATAGAAGAGACACTATACATAAAGGGGCACATAGAAGAGGCACTATACATAAAGGGGCACATAGAAGAGGCACTATACATAAAGGGGCACATAGAAGAGGCATTATACATAAAGGGAGCACATAGAAGAGGCACTATACATAAAGGGGCACATAGAAGAGGCACTATACATAAAGGGAGCACATAGAAGAGACACTATACATAAAGGGGCACATAGAAGAGGCACTATATATAAAGGGGCACATAGAAGAGGCACTATATATAAAGGGGCACATAGAAGAGTCATTATACATAAAGGGAGCACATAGAAGAGGCACTATATATAAAGGGCACATAGAAGAGGCATTATACATAAAGGGAGCACATAGAAGAGACACTATACATAAAGGGGCACATAGAAGAGGCACTATATATAAAGGGGCACATAGAAGAGGCACTATACATAAAGGGGCACATAGAAGAGGCACTATACATAAAGGGGCACATAGAAGAGGCACTATACATAAAGGGGCACATAGAAGAGGCACTATACATAAAGGGGCACATAGAAGAGGCATTATACATAAAGGGAGCACATAGAAGAGGCACTATATATAAAGGGGCACATAGAAGAGGCATTATACATAAAGGGAGCACATAGAAGAGACACTATACATAAAGGGGCACATAGAAGAGGCACTATATATAAAGGGGCACATAGAAGAGGCACTATATATAAAGGGGCACATAGAAGAGTCATTATACATAAAGGGAGCACATAGAAGAGACACTATACATAAAGGGGCACATAGAAGAGGCATTATACATAAAGGGAGCACATAGAAGAGACACTATACATAAAGGGGCACATAGAAGAGGCACTATACATAAAGGGGCACATAGAAGAGGCATTATACATAAAGGGGCACATAGAAGAGGCACTATACATAAAGGGGCACATAGAAGAGGCACTATACATAAAGGGGCACATAGAAGAGGCATTATACATAAAGGGGCACATAGAAGAGGCACTATATATAAAGGGGCACATAGAAGAGGCACTATATATAAAGGGGCACATAGAAGAGGCACTATACATAAAGGGGCACATAGAAGAGGCACTATACATAAAGGGGCACATAGAAGAGGCACTATACATAAAGGGGCACATAGAAGAGGCACTATGCATAAAAGGGCACATAGAAGAGGCACTATGCATAAAGGGGCACATAGAAGAGGCACTATACACAAAGGGGCACATAGAAGAGGCATTATACATGAAGGGACACATTTGACTTATTGGCTTGGTTCTGTTGCTATATTTGTTGTTGATTTTGTTGCTGTATTTAACATCTAGGCTTGGTTCTGGTGCTGTATTCATGCGATGAACTTGGTTCTGATGCTTTGTTCATGCAGTGATCTTGGATAATGCTCTGTATTTGTTTGTTAAACATTCATCTGATGCTATACTCCGAACTCATACCAAATATTCACATTTGCGTTCTGGCCACTGTCACAGATTCTGTCAAAAAGACCAGACACAAGTCCTTCATGCAAACTTTTTTGTCCAGTAATGGAGCAGCATCCTGAGAAGACCCCATTATAGTCAATGGAGTCTCTTCTGCTCTGGAGGTGGTAAATCTTGTCCGTCTAATAATCAGGCTGTTGCTACGGGATTGCACATGTACGTACAATCCCAACATGAAAACACAACCCGCTGCCGCCTTTTAATGATTTAAAGCCCAGTTACCTATACTGCCTTTATATGGTAGGTGGAGTTAAACAGGTTAAGGTGGGCTGCTACACATGGACCAGTGCTGGGTGCTTGCCCCGCAGGCTAAAATTTGCCAGCCAGCCCCTGGCCCCAGGAACCCCAAATATGAGTGACAGACAGTAACAGAAGTAAACACGAGCCATCTGTAGTACCACTATGGAAAATGTCAGCTATAGAGACAATGATGATTTAATAATTGCCCCCTCTGAAGCAGGTGAGGTTAGGGTCTTTTAAAGAGGACCTTTCATGGGAGAAAAAACAGCTCACCTTCTCCCTGCACCGTAGAACGGCAAATAAGACGTACTTTTTTTCCACTAATACACCCCAAAATAAGCTGTAGAACAATGTAACTGTACCGCAGAACGGCAAATAAGACGTCCTTTTTTTTTGTATTTTTAATACTATTAATACACCCCAAAAGAAACTGTAGAACAATGTAAATTCACCGCAGAATGGCTAATAAGTGTACAAATATTTCCTATTAATACACCCCAACAATGGCTGTATCACACAGCACTTGCACCCCAATAACAAGCACGGTTTGCTAGGATTACTGAGGTATCATCTTCTAGTGCAAACCTAAAAGCAGCAGTATAACAGCAATTTGGATCCCCAGTCAGTTCAGCAAAGTCTAATAGTAATCGCTCCTATTACCCAGGCTGTACACTCTACTATTGCACCCTGTTCTCCTTTTATAGTGTAGATGACGCCTCCCTATCCTTTTCTTACAGCTTGAATAATCTTTCCCTGAACTTTGAAATCATTTTTTTCTGTAGAAGAAAATCTTTCCTAGCACTGTCCCTAGCGCCTGCTGACGTCTCTCCCTGCACTAAGTTCACTGGAGAATACCAGAATCCAAGATGGCTGAGGCTATTTATAGGGCTGTGACATCACAGCGCTGGCTGGCTGCTGATTGGCTGCATGCATGACATTGTGGGTGATCCCTCATTCCCACAGTTTCTTTCTCCATGGCCTTACATGTGCAGCAACCATTTTAGGAAAAAAATGTGATTCGTTACCACAAAGCGTGAGGAAATTTCCTGAAATTTGGATCGAATTCCACTTCGTCAAATTCGATTCGCTCATCTCTAGTGATGACATAAAGACATTAAAATACATAGAAGTCATAGTATAAGGATAATAAATTGAGTTCATAAACAGTAATATCTCTGCACTTTAATAAAAAGCA
This sequence comes from Rhinella marina, assembly GCA_900303285.1. Taxonomy (NCBI): domain Eukaryota; kingdom Metazoa; phylum Chordata; class Amphibia; order Anura; family Bufonidae; genus Rhinella; species Rhinella marina. The sequence goes on along the minus strand of ONZH01019668.1, from coordinate 38,747 downwards.
CTGATGTCACAGAACATAGATAATTAAAACCCTGCAGACACAGGAAAAGGTTAGTGCAGGCACATAATGAGCACAATGATTCACTGAGCATGGTTATAAGCACTCTAAACTCATTGGAAAGGTTCACTGCGCACAGCGATGTCACATTATAGCAATAATGAGTACATTGATGACACAGTATAGGGAAAATACACATAGTGATTTCACAATAGCTAAGAATCACAGGGATTTCACAGCAGAGGGCTAATTGACACAGCATCTTACAATACAAAAAATGCACACATTGATGTCACAGGAATGTATAATAATAACAATGATTTCATAGTAAAATGATAACTACTACAGTGGTATCACACAGCAGACTAATATAAGAAAGATGACAAAGCTGAAAGACATACACAATAGTTTCCAACACATAGGGAATTAATGTGATGACAAAATTAACTATAAACTACCCAGTTATGTCATAGCACAGAAGAAAAAACAAAGAATTTCCTGGCATTTTCATCTCTCCATTTTCCCTCCCACATTAAAGTAATGCCTCAAATCTGCTGATCCAGTGGCGTAACTACCGGAGAAGCAGGGGAAGCGGCTGCTTCGGGGCCCGGGCTGACAAGGGGCCCGTCCGCCCGGGAGCAGTGACTCAGTGTCAGACAACATGGAGATTATCTCAGGCCGGGCCATTCAACATACAGTGGATCACAATGCAGTCCCTGACTGCCCACAGCCTTCCCCCTATTACAACGCCCCCCCAACCCTCTCCCACCCCCCAGTGATTCTTCTTACTGCAGGTTTCTGTCAGCATAGCGCTGGACACCATCCACTAGCGCGCTATGCTAATTAAGCCCGCCTACTAAGTTCTAAGCTCTTGTCCGGACTGGAAGGTGTGGCTTGAGTGAGAGAGGAAGAGCGGCAAGCTAGAGGAGCAGCATGACAGCAGCAAGTGCACATCACTCAGCTTTTAAGGTATGTTTGCACTGCCTGTGCCCCCCATGGCCCTTATCTGGCCCCTGTCTGTGCCCCCCTGGCCCCTGTCTGTGCCCCCCTGGCCTGTGCCCCCCTGGTTCCTGTCTGTGCCCCCTCTGGCTCTTATCTGCACCCCCCCTGGCACCTGACTGTGCCCCCCTGGCCCCTGTATGCACCCCCTGGCCCTTATCTGCACCCCCCTCGCCTGTGCCACCTAACCTGTGCCTCCCTGGCCCTTATCTGCTCCCCCCTGGCCCTGGCCTGTGCCCCCCCAGCCCCTGTATGCACCCCCTGGCAATGGCCTGTGCCTCTCTGCCCCCTGTCTGCACCCCCCAGCCCCTGTCTGCAACCCCTTGGCCCTGCCCTGTACCCCCCCAGCCCCTGTCTGCAACCCCTTGGCTCTGCCCTGTACCCCCCTGGCCCCTGTATGCACCCCCTGGCCCTTCTCTGTACCCCCCTGGCCCCTGTCTGTGCCCCCTAGCCTGTGCCTCCCTGGCCCTTATCTACACCCCCCTGGCCCTGGCCTGTGTCCCCCTGACCCCTGTATGCAACCCCCCCCCCCCGGCAATGGCCTGTGCCTCCCTCGCCCCTGTCTGCACCCCTCCAGCCCCTGTCTGCACCCCACTGGCTTGTGCCACCCTGGCCCCTGTATGCACCCCCTGGCCCTTATCTGCACCCCCCTGGCCTGTGCCACCTAGCCTGTGCCTCCCTGGCCCTTATCTGCACCCCACTGGCCTGTGCCCCCCCGGCCCCTGTATGCACCCCCCTGGCAATGGCCTGTGCCTCTCTGCCCCCTGTCTGCAACCCCTTTGGCCTTGGCCTGCGCCCCCCTGGCCCCTGTCTACACTCCCCTGGCCCCTGTCTGTGCCCCCATGCCCTGTACCCCCCCTGGCCCCTGTGTGCAACCCCTGGCCCTTCTCTGTACCCCCCTGGCCCCTGTCTGTGCCCCCCTGGCCTGTGCCCCCTAGTCTGTGCTTCCCTGGCCCTTATCTGCACCCCCCCTGGCCCTGGCCTGTGTCCCCCTGTATGCACCCCCCCCCGGCAATGGCTTGTGCCTCCCTCTCCCCTGTCTGCACCCCTCCAGCCCCCGTCTGCACCCCCCTGGCCCTTGTCTGTGCCCCCCCATCCCTTGTCTGCACCCCTGGCCCTTATCTGCGCACCACTGGTCCTGGCCTGTGCCCCCCCCCCCTTCCTGCACCTCCCTGGCCCTTGTATATGCCCCCCTGCCCTCTGTCTATGCCCGTGGCCTTTGTCTGCGCCCCGGCGGCTCTGACCTGTGAACCCCCCTCCGTCTGCGATTTTGACTAGTTAAAGGACTGAGGTTTGCATGGAAGGATGGAGTTGCGAAGTGTGTCGGGGGTGGGGCCTTGTGGGGGGGGGCCCATACAAAAATTTGCTGTGGGGCCCAGTCACTTCTAACTACGCCCCTGTGCTGATCCACAAACTTATCTCACACACTGGTGCTTATCTGCGTAAAACTTGAATAGACAATATTTTCTTACTAAATTAAAGGAGTTGTGTCACTTCAGTGAATACAGTAGCATTTATTATGTAGACAAAGTTAATACAAGCCACTTACTAATGTATTGTGATTGTCCATTTTGCCTCCTTTGCTGGCTGGATTCATTTTCCCATCACCCTATACACTTCTTGTTTCCATGGTTACGACCACCCTGCAATCCAGCATTGGCCGTGCTTGCACACTTTAGAAAATATAACCAGCCTATATGAGCTCTCATAGCCCCGGCCACCAGAGAGGCTGGCATTTTTTCCTACAGTGTGCAATCTCGAGCACCACTGATGGATTGCAGGGTGGTCGCAACTATGGAAACAAGCGGTGTATTATGTGATGGAAAGATGAATCATGCCAGGAAAGGAGGCAATATGGACAATCACAATACATTAGTAACTGCCTTTTATTAACTTTCTGTATACGATAAATGCCACTTGCTGAAGCGAGACAACCCCTTTAAGTTTTACTTTTTTAGGACCCAATTTTTTTTATTTTATTTTTTTTTTCTTTGGTTTTGCTTTGGTTTTTACAGTGATCTTTAACCCCTTCCTGGTGCAGCGACTTTCTTTTTTTTTTTTTCGTTTTCTAATTGCTGCCTTCCCAGAGCCATAACTTTTTTCTTTTTCCATTCACATTGCCTCATGAAGGCCTGTATGAGAGCCATATGGGTTTCTTTTTTACAGTGTTCCATATGCGGCAAAACTGACCTGTTAACTTCATTCTCTGGGTCAGTATGATTACAGCGTTACCACATTTTTATAGTTTTCTTGTGTTTTAATACTTAAAGAAAACAAACTTTGAAAAAAAATATTTCTTTGCATCACCATATTCTGATCCACTTAACTTTTTATATTTACATCTATGGAGCTGTTTGAGGGCTCATTTTTTGCAGGTTGATCAATAGATTTTATTGCTACAAGTCTGGGTGTGTGTATGACCTTTCGATCACTTTTTATTCAAGTTTCTTTTAGGATTTGAAGTGACCAAAAAATGGCAGATCATCTATTTTGATTTTTTTTTCCCATTAACCATACAAGATTACAATTGTATTATACTTTTGTTTACAGCATTTTCATATTTTAATAGTACATCATTTTGGTGCACAGTGATGCTAATGATTGTTATGTTTTTTTACTGTTTATTTTTATGTTTCAAATGGGGAAAGGGGGATGATTTGAATTTTTATAACTTATTTTTTTATGTGTTTAATACTTATTTTAAGTCTTCCTAGGGGAATTTAACATGTGATCATCTGATTGCTTTTCCCATAGACTGCAGTGATTTAACCTTGCAGCCTATGGGAGATTCAGTGCGGCCCTATAAAAAACTGCCACTGGCAGGGACTGATAAGAACTTTGCTATGACATGCCTTGGAGCCTACAAAAGGCTAGAGGCTGTCATGGCAACCAAATAGCTCCCTCGATCTTGCCCCCCCCCCCCCCCCCCCCCCCGGGAGCTCAGCAAAAAGACTACTCAGATGCCATGGTTGCAATTGACTATGGCATCTGAGGGGTTAAATGTTGCCATTCGTGGACAATGTCTCCGGGTGTCTGCTTTGTAAAACAGCAGTTACCCCGCAGCTTAGGCACCTGCTTAGCTTCTGAGCTTCTAAGATCTGACTTGCACTATACTAGAATGGCATTTCTCAATTGCTTATGTTTTCTAAGTCAAATATCATAGAGTTAATCATTTGCTTTGTCCATTTTTAAAATTGTTAATAGGTAGTGTCCTCAGAAGGTCAATTTAGGAAAGGACCTTCTGACAATTACTATGATATTTAAAGGACACAGTCTCAAAATCATACTCAGTATTACTGTTTTAATTCCAGAGCAAATGGTGGGAGATTTACTTTTCAAAACAAGCCAGAATTTTTTGCACTAAAAATTCTTTGTACCACATTTAGTAAGTATTATAGACACTTTTTTGACTTTTCCAATAAGGGGACATGGCTTAACGTGGAAGGGGCTTGGCCTGTGATAATGGAGATGTGGTCTAATATGAGACAGAGTACACCAACATTTTGGTGCAAAATTCTAGTGTAAAGTAAGCCTACTAAAAGGTGGCATCAACTTAGACTGGACAGTATAAAGATGCAGCAAAAGTATCATCCAGCATGAGCCACTGGGAGTCTCTGTGATAAATGTGGCATTTTTTAAACTGTTTAATCTAAATTTACACTTTCTAAATTTTAGGATTAGTAAACCTGCTCTAGTGCGCTGTAATTACATTGCCATATTGTGTATTAGGAACTCCTCACTTTCCCTCTAAAGTTGGTGGATGTTGAGAAATTTATTTTTTAACCTAATCCTTTTGTATTCCCTGGATATAATCTGCCACCAGATTACAGCTTTCTCTGACTTAATAGGATGGAAGACACCATCCGGCTACTTGTTGACCCTCCACCAACATATCCCCCCAATTAACACACAGAGTCTGCTTCTTGGTGAAAGGCCGTAGCAGCTGAATTTATTAACAAATTACATAATAACCTTATTATTAATAATAATAATAATAATAACATTAAAACAATACATTAACACCTTGCCGACCTAGGACGAGAATGCTCGTCCTAATATGGCGTTACTTAACGCTCTAGGACGAGCATTCTCGTCCTAGGGTTAAGGTGCTGCTGCTGCCCCGCTGCCGCAATATGCAGCAGGGGCCGGCTGATACTAACAGCCGGGCCTCTGCTGTATCCGCCAGCACCGGTGATTACACCGATGCCGGCGGATTAACCCCTTGTATGCTGAGGTCACGCTGACCGCGGCATACAAGGCAATTGCGGCAGCTTTTTAAAGCCATCAGGTCCCCATGAGGCCGTGGGGGGGGGCCCGATGGTTGAGATGGAAGCCCCGATGCCTTGCTTCGGGACTCCCATCTACGGAAGCCCAGGAGACCCAGCCACACCGCTGGATCTCCTAGGCAACGGTCAGCGTCTCACAGTGTGAGACGCTGACAGTTGAATGCAGCACAATACAGATGTATTGTGCTGCATTCAATCAGGGATCAGACCCTGAAATGTTTAAGTCCCTTACTGGGACATAAGTGAAATGTTAAAAAAAAAGTTAAATAAAAGTGTTTTAACAAAAAAAAATAAAAAAAATAATAAAGTTTCAATTAAAAATAAAAGCCCCTTCCCCATAAAGAAACACATAAAAATAGAAAAAAAATATATATATACATATTAGGTATTGCCACGTCCGTAAAAACCTGCTTTATTAAAATATCACATGACCCAGCCCACCCGGTCAACACCGTAAAAAATAAAAAATAAAAACTGTCACATTTCCTCACAAAAAATGTAATACCATGCGATCAAAAAAGCATATGCCCCCAAAAATAGTACCAATCTAACCGTCATCTCATCCCGCAAAAAATGAGCCCCTACCTGAGACAATCGCCCAAAAAATAAAACTACAGCTCTCTGACTATGGAGACACTGAAACATGATTTTTTTTTTGTTTCAAAAAGGATATTATTGTGTAAAACTTAAATAAATAAAAATAAGTATACATGTTAGGTATCTCCACGTCCGTAAAAACCTGCTCTACAAAAGTATAGCTTGATCTCTCCCCTCACGTGAACACTGTAAAAAATAAAAAATAAAAACTGTCTAAAAAAAAAGCCATTTTTTGTCACATTTCCTCACAAAAATTGTAATACCAAGCGATCAAAAAAGCGTATGCCCCCAAAAATAGTACCAATCTAATCGTCATCTCATCCTGCAAAAAATGAGCCCCTACCTGAGACAATCGCCCAAAAAATAAAAAAAACTACAGCTCTCTGACTATGGAGAGACTGAAACATGATTTTTTTTGTTTCAAAAAGGATATTACTGTGTAAAACTTAAATAAATAAAAATAAGTATACATGTTGGGTATCGCCAAGTCCGTAAAAACCTGCTCTACAAAAATATAGCATTATCTCTCCCCTCAGGTGAACACTGTAAAAAATAAAAAATAAAGACTGTCTAAAAAAAGCAATTTTTTGTCACATTTCATCACAAAAAATGTAATACCAAGCGATCAAAAAAGCGTATGCCCCCAAAAATAGTACCAATCTAATAGTCATCTCATCCCGCAAAAAATGAGCCCCTACCTAAGACAATCGCCCAAAAAATAAAAAAAAATAACAGCTCTCTGACTATGGAGACACTAAAATGTGATTTTTTTTTTTGTGCTTCAAAAATATTGTGTAAAACTTAAATAAATAAAAATAAGTATACATATTAGATATTGCCGCGTCCGTAACGACCTGCTCTATTAAAATATCACATTATCTAACCTGTCAGATGAATGTTGTAAATAACAAAAAATAAAAACAATGCCAAAACTGCTAGTTTTTGTTACCTTGCCTCACAAAAAGTGTAATATAGAGCTACCAAAAATCATATGTACCCTAAAATAGCACTAACAAAACTGCCAACTTATCCCGTAGTTTGCAAAATGGGGTCAGTTTTTTGGAGTTTCCTACTCTAGGGGTGCATCAAATGTGACATGGCAACTTAAACTTTTTCCAGTGAAATCTGCCCTGGCGTTCCTTTCCTTCTGCGCCTTGCCATGTGCCTGTACAGCAGTTTACGTTGACAAATGGGGCATTTCTGTAAACTACAGAATCGGGGTAATAATTACTGAGTTTTATTTGGCAGTTAACCCTTGCTTTATTCTCAGAATAAAATGATTCATATGGAAAATCTGCCAAAAAAGTGAAATTCGGAAATTTTGCCTACATTTTCCTTTAATTATTGTGGAACATCTAAAGGGTTAATGACGTTTGTAAAATCAGTTTTGAATACCTTGAGGGGTGTAGTTTCTAAAATGGGGTCATTTTTGGGTGGTTTCTATGATGGAAGCCTCACAAAGTGACTTCAAACCTGAACTGGTCCTTAAAAAGTGGGTTTTGGAAATTTTGTGAAAAATTTCAAGATTTGCTTCTAAATTTTTAAGCCTTCTAACATCCCAAAAAAATAAAATGTAATTTTCAAAGTGATCCAAACCTGAAGTAGACACATGGGGAATGTAAAGTCATAACTATTTTTGGAGGCATTACTATGTATTTTAAAAGTAGAGAAATTGACATTTGCAAATTTGCAAATTTTTCTAAATTTTTTGTAAATTTGGCATTTTTTTTATAAATAAGAATGAAATATTTTGACTCAAATTTACCACTGTCATGAAGTACAATATGTGACGAGAAAACAATCTCAGAATGGCCTGGATAAGTAAAAGCGTTCTAAAGTTATCACCACATAAAGTGAGACATGTCAGATTTGCTAAAAATGGCCTGGTCCTTAAGGTGAAAAATGGCTGGGTCCTTAAGGTGTTAATACTCAACACTCCAACACCTATTATAAAGTGCAAAACATTTCAGACCAACTACCATCAAACCAACCCCATTCTTACAACCTCCTACACTGTGGAAGGATCCTAGAAGGCAACCCAAACAAGCTGCGTTCTTCACACACCATCTCACCATGTCTTGCCACCTTACCCTTGGCCGCACTTACCGAACCAAGGGCACCAGCTACGACTAATTAAACCCATACCTACAACAAGGGCGGGTGGGTGGGAAACTCTCACAGGTACTTAATGACCACTGGAGAGGCACACCCCTAAGCCACCTATATATACAGCCCGCCAAACCCTATCTGACCTACACCCCCTTAACTACCAATCAACCACCATCCCATTTAAAACAAACCTTTAACCCTTTCCTGCCTTCTGGCTTCCCCCTAAGTCAAGCCGCCCTTCGCTACGACTGCGCCCCGCTCCATTGCTCTTCTTCTCCCTCCATTGCATACACCAAACCAAATGTATATGTGTATAGTGGTGACAAGAGACATATCTGTTGGTCAAATGATCATTCGGCCAACAGCAATTGAATGTGTAAGGCCAGTTTAAAGGGATTGTCTGGGCTACAGATATTGCTGACATACCCACAAGATAGGTCATCAATATCAGATTGGTGGGGTTCGACTCCTGGCATCTCTAACAATCAGCTGTTTAAAGGGAGTCTTTCACCTGTTTTTCACCTATATAACTAACAGCAGTGCCCCACAGAAGATTGCAGACACATCCCAGACATACCTGTGTGCACTGTGTGTCTGTATTACATGTCCAGGAAAAGCACTTTTATTCTGCAGGAAAACAGCTCCCAAGTGCCCAGCTAAAAGTGAAACTAAAAACAGCTTTCTCTCATGACTCAATTTTTAACAGCTGTTTCATAGAAGGTCAGAACCATTTTTCTATCTGCTACCAATCCCAAGATATGAGCAGCTAAAGCAGCCCTCCCCTCTTCTGTCTGGTTTGCTTTGAGCACTTGCAGCAGCAGAGCCGGGCACTTGGGATCTGTTTTCCTGCAGAATAAAAGTGCTTTTTCTGGACATGTAATACAGACACAAAGTGCACACAGGTATGTCTGGGATGTGTATGCAATCTTATGTGGGGCAGTGCTCTTAGTTATATAGGTGAAAAACAGGTGAAAGACTCCCTTTAAAGGGCTGTGGTGGTAGTGCAAGCATTGTGTCCTTTTCAGAGGTTACCTGCAAGCTATCTTCATTGTAGTGGTGGACCTGTGTAATTACAACCGTTCTCATTCAACCAAATGGAAAAGGAAACTGTAATTACCCTGCACCACCACTACAATGAAGACAGTGTGCAAGTAAACACTGAAGAGGAAGCAACTCTTGCATGAGAACCATGGCATCTACAAAGATGATCAGCAGGGGTGCAGAAAGCTGGATCTGTGGTGGATCTGATATTATTGACCTATCCTGAGGATAGATCATCAAAATCTGTAACCCAGACAACCCGTTTAACAAATTACTGTGATATTATACTGGAACAGGTCTGCCAATGACAAAAGCAGTCTTGATAGCCTGGCATTGATTTGGAAAATACTCTATTTTTTAATAAGCAAAGAAAAATGAATTGGTGTAAGCAGCATTGAAAGGACAGTGGTATGTGTGCTAATTAGGGATGAGCGAACCGAACCGTAACGAACCAGATTCGTTACGAACTTTCCCAAAAGTTCGGTTCGTCATCGAACCGAATTTTCAGAAAGTTCGTGACGAATCTGGTTAAAATAACGGCGACGCAAAATATACGCATATTTATTGAGAATGTACGCTAATGCGTACATATTCAGTTAAGTAGCGTACCTTTGACAACGCTAGACTGTATGTTCGTTACTTGAGTAGGAATGTTCGCAGACGCAGTATATGCGTACGCTAATGCGTACATATTCAGTTAAGTGGCGTACCTTTGACAACGCTAGACTGTATGTTCGTTACTTGAGTAGGAATGTTCGCAGACGCAGTATATGCGTACGCTAATGCGTACATATTCAGTTAAGTAGCGTACCTTTAACAACGCTACACTGTATGTTCGTTATTTGTGCGGGAATGTTCGCATTAGCGTACGCATTAGTGTAAATTCTCAAATATGCGTATATTTTGCGTCGCCGTTGTTGAAGTCACTTGGATTTTTTCCACTTTTTTCATTGTAATAGCAACTGCAAGTAAACGAAACTATACCCTATCAGACTCCCATTATTGTAGCAGCAATTATTCAGCCATTATAGCAAGGTTCGTTTTAGGTTCGGTTTGTACGAATCCGAACTTCACTAAAGTTCGCCGAAGCGAACCGAACCGAACTTTTCAAAAGTTCGCTCATCCCTAGTGCTAATTGCAACATAGAATATTTCATCCCAGTCATCTATAAAATCTCATCTGTCATGCTTAATATCAAGTAAATAATAGGTTCCCATCATATGGCATGCAGACATACAGTACCTTACATGATTCTGTCTTATTTATGGTTCTGATAAATGGTATCCTGAAATAACTTATAGTTGCGTGCATATGTATGTCTGTTCACTGTGTTTTTTTCAGTATGCCATTGTAATGACTGGCGGACTAATTACAATGTATTCTGTTACAGTGCTACTATAAATGTACTATACCCTAGCATATTTGGTTTAGTTCAAATGTACAGTAATATTTTTGGCTGCAAATATTATAAATCCAGATGTTTCTCCAATGTATCTAACTATATTCTTGTTTCATATCTCACTTTACAATTTCTATACAATTTTCTGGAAAATTCAGTAATCAAGTGTTATTTGAAATACTGGATAGTCTGTAATTCCTGATTGTCCAGCATCTGTGAAAAATAACCTTAAACTAGAAATAAATCTGGAATCCTCAGATGAAGATTAGAGATGAGCGATTTGATTCTAAAATTCTGAAATTTGACCCAAATTTTTGGAAAACATTCACATTCTACAGAATCAGACTTTTGTGTGAGTCAATCTGGAAGAATCAAGGAAGAGGAGAGACCTTTCCAGGCATTCAGAGCACTTTCAATCCTGGTTGAATTTATTCTGATTGGTCCTAATTAACATTTTAAGAAATGTGTTCCTCTCTGATGAAGACCTGAACTATAAAAAAAGTTCTTTTAACCCATAAGCAACCTCTGAGTTTGAAGTTCATGGCTACAAAATTGCTCCTCAGAATTTTGGGGTATTTGTATGATGTATTATATTAGAAAGAAGGAAAAAATGTTAGCGATTTAAAGAACATAGTAACATAGTTTGTAAGGCTGAAAAAGGGCATACATTCATCCAGTTTGGCCTGTTATCCTGCAAGTTGAGGAAGGCAAAAAACCCTTTGAGGTAGAAGCCAATGTTCCTCATTCCTTCCCGACCCCAATCAGGCAATCAGAATAACTATACAGATCAACAACCCATCGCTAGTAACTATAACCTGTAATATTATTACACTCCAGAAATACATCTAGGCCCCTCTTGAACTCTTTTAGTGAACTCACCATCACCACCTCCTCAGGCAGAGATTTCCATAGTCTCACTGCTCTTACCGTAAAGAATCCTCTTCTATGTTTGTGTAGAAACCTTCTCTACTTAAGACACAGAGGATATCCCCTCATCACAGTCACAGTACTGGGGATAAATAGATGATGGGAGAGATCTCTGTACTAACCCCTGATATATTTATGCATGGTTATTAGATCTTCCCTCTCTTTCTTTCTTCTAAACTGAATAACCTTAATTTTGATTATCTTTCTGGGTACTGTAGTCCACCCATTCCAGTTATTACTGGAACATGCAATATTACATCTAGTGAACAGTGAAGCAAGCTTCGGATCCTAGATTCAATGTCACTTCGCTCCATACAACATTAAAATGTATGGTCTCCAATGAGGCGACATCAGTTATTCACAAAATTGCGCGTGACTTCATTGAATAACTTCGGTATTTGATTTTTAAAGTGGAAAACCACTGAAGTGGAAAACGGAACTGAAGCAGAGTTCGGTTCCAAGTTTTAAAGTGGTTTTCCACTTTAAAAATCAAATACCGAAGTCATTCAACGAAGTCTCGCACTGACTTTGGCTCATCGGAGCCCATGCATTTTAATACTGTACAGAGACGGATCTCCATACAGTATGAATCCAAAGTTTTGAACAATCGACTTTGAATTTAGTATCTGAAGCTCACTTCGCTCATCAATAATTACATCAATAAAGAATGGATGTATTTCTTTAGAATGTGTTGCAATTTGGTAGGTTTGGTGAGCACATGATTTTTTAAATAAATGTTGGGATGACCAAAAAGTCCTATATTACAGGAGACTTATATGGTACACAAAAAGCTGTGTACAAGGCACGGTAGTACACTGCTGTTTTTTTTCAGAGCAGATTTGGAAATGCTTGTAGCATGGGTGGTCTATTAAGAGCTCCACAAAAATTAGGCAGGCTTTTTGGAAAATAGCTTTCTGCACTCAGTGAGGTTTTGTAAATGATGCCAAAGTCTGTAGGTTCTTAATGATGTCAGATCTGTGCAGCCAGACATTGAATTATATTAGAAAGCAGATCACTGTGGTTTATGTAATCTATGAAAGGAAGGGGAATGGGGATTTTGTGTAACATGTGTCATCATCACAAAGTGGAATTGAAAAACAAATTCTTCTCCTGTAACATCTGCCTGATGTGTAGACAAGTTTGTGTGAAACCTAACACAAACTATCCTGTTAATAGATAATGTGCTTCTTCTTCATATGTCTGCTTTTTATGCCAATGACACCGATCATGTTATTTCACGATTTGTTGCAATTTGGACCATAAACACATCTATGTTTAGATGATGCATCCTCTTGGTGATGTGTAAATGAAAACCTATGAGTGTATACAGTAGATGTCTTTAAAAGAATGGATTTTATACACAATCAACCATACATGTCCCTTCTTGACCATCCAAAAAGTTGAAAGTTATGCATACGGTGCAGGTCAAGTATTATATTTGTATCTGAAATCATCAGAAACAAGCTGTTTTGGTAATTTCTAGTTGATTTTTAGTTCTTGGGAACGGACATGCAGATTGAAGTAGGTTTGTTAAAGGGGTTTTAAATATTGATGACTTACAGTATCCACAGGATAGAATAGTTGCTGATCAACTATTTGAATGGTCCACAGGGTTCAGGTGAGTTCTGTGACCTCTTCCTCGGCCAGTGACATCATATCCATGAGTCACCTGCTCTTTGTACAGCTCAGTCCCATTTAAAACTAATCTGTCAGCCCTGAAACACCCCCCAAAGTAGAGTAAGCGTGTAATAGTCAAAGTGATGCTAAGTCTGGTTATGCAATTTTTATCTTCATACTCATTTGCGTTCTGACAATGCTTCCACAAACCAGCAGTAAAATGCATTGAAAGGACTCATCTTTGAGTCCCCTTCATTATGTGTGTGCACTCAGAAGTCCTCTTAATGATTTTACAGCTGGTTTGTCAGAGCACAGTGTTGGAATACAAGTGATTATGAAAATAAGCATTCCATGTTCAGACTTAGCATCACTTACACTATACACCGCTTATTCTAGTTTGGTGTTGTTTCGGAGCTAACAGATTCCCTTTAAGTGAATGGGATTGAGCTGCAATACCAGGCATAGCTACTATACAATGTGCCACGCTAGGCATTGTGTAATGCCTGATGAATGGATTAGTCCAGTCCCAAAATGCATTTTTTTTTTTAAACTGTACAATAAAATGCTTAAGAGACTACATTTCCAAAACTTCTGTCCTCGGCGGTGCCTGGCAAAGTCCTTCTTTTTCTACATTTCAAGCTCATCTCCACCAGGCTATTAGCACTTTGTACATATATGGGGTATATGGGCTTATAGCAAAACTCTATGAGGTAAGTACTCTTGATTGGGCACCCATTGATAAGTTTTTTGGGGTAACACCCTATGTTACACCATTGTGTATTTTTTTCCCCAATTTTTATATGGACATAGGCTGGTTGAGATGCTATATACTGTCTACCTGTATGGAGTCAGTGTACTGTGTCATATGCCACCTGTGCAGGGAATAGGACTAGCGGGCCACCCTGGATCCAGAGCCCACCAGGGGAGTCACCTGCTCTCCTGTAGACCAATCTGAGTCTAGTTAGCACAGTTTATGTCCACATCATACTGCAACTCAGACAGGCAAGAGCTGCTACATCTGTCTATACCAGGGATCAACAACCTCCAGCACTCCAGCTGTTCATAGACTACAACTCCCAGAATACTGCATTCACTTCTGGGGGAGTTAGAAAAATGGCCAAGCATGTTTGCATGCTGGGAGTTGTAGTTTCACAGCAGCTGGGGTGCTGAAGGTTGCTGATCCCATCTATACCATTAATGTGTGTCTAACTATGAATGAACTGTGGAAATCATTGCACCTACTGCAAGTGGATTCTAGTCTCAATGTTATATATTGTGAATGAGGCATCAGAAACTATAAAACTGCAGCTTTTATTAGTTAAGAGGGAAGATGTGAAGTAATGTGAGGAAATTCATCTACTCCCGTGGAGTTTATAGTTTTCCAATAAATATGGCAAAAATAGGAATTCTCACATTTGTACAGCTGCCCTGCTCCATATTTGAATCACTCTCAAACTTAACAGGAATAACTATTAAAGGGATACTCCAGGCAAACCTAATACAATGTGTAATGGCAAGGTGATGCCCAACACAGGGATTCAAATAGCAGCAAAGAGATAACACAGTGCATCAGTCTTCCTTTCATGAATGAATTGCATCTAATGCTCCACCATGCTCCTGCCATTTAGTCAGATTTTATGGTCACTCGGTGATGCATGTCATTGGGCAACTAGTATGTCAAGAAAGATCTGAAGATCTATAAGGACCCAGCAATGGACCTTGGATTGGGGGCAAGGAAGCGATCAGGTGTCTGCTGAGAAGGTTAGAAAATGGGAATTTGCCAGTACCTGGTTCAAATCACAAATTCCTGAAAGAAGAGGAGAAGATGTCCTCGCACACCTACCCTTTGATTAGGCTAATTCTGTATATGTGCTTGGTTTTTATTCATGTTACTGAATTGTCAAGGAGTAAGTTGCTTTACAACTGAGGGCACATTTTGATTGACACAAGCATGAGCTTATGTCTAATCCAAGGTCAAGTTCTAATGTTTGATAAGATTTTTTAAAATAATAATAATATACATGTCTTTAGTCCCTATGCACACCACAACATGCAGTTATGTTGCAGCGCAGGGTAAAGAGTATGGAGTGGGCACATGGGCTCAGTCCACTGCATACGTAGTGAGTGCCAGCTGTGTAATTGAGTAGGTACCTGGCTGCAATGACTGGGATCACCAATGACCCCCCTCAGATGCTATGGTCAATAGTAGCATCTGTGGGGTTGGCAGAGGGAGGGTGCTCCCTCTGGCTTCTGATTGGAGCAAAATCATTGTGCCCTGATTGGTTGCCATTAGAGGTGAGCAAAAAGAAATTCTACAGAATTGATTTGTCCACTCAGCAGGGCTATTATAATCGATTTGTCCATTCAGCAGGGCTTCTTCATTTACATTTGTTCAGTTGCTGATTTGTAGTGGATTTTTATTGTGAATTTCACATTTACAGTCCTCATATTTTTCCTTGATGATGTAGTGTCCTTTAACACCACTAAACAAATGTAAAAATTAAGGACGAAGTATATCAAAACTGGTGAAAAGGGAAATTGACTTAGTTGTCCATAGCAACCAATCAGATTCCACCTTTAATTTTTCAGAGCTCCTTTGCAAAATGAAAGGTGGAATCTGATTGGTTGCTACAGGCAACTGAGCCAGTTTTCTTTCACACCAGTTTTGATAAATATCCCACTTCATCCTGTAGACAAAGCATGTATGTAAAGTAAAGATGTTTGTCAGAAAAGGTTAGCTAGGCAGAGTAATGTTGAACACAGTGTCACCCAGTGGTCAGTTCCGGATGTTAGCACTCTGATTATTTTCTTGGGAAATTTTAAGGAATGCCCCAGCAGATGATATGACTTAATGACAAAAATAAACATATCAGAATTACAGCTGATTTTCCCATGTAGATTGCTGCTTTAGCCAATTCTGCACAGTGTCTATTCTTTAAATGGAAACACTTTGTGAGGCCTGAAGTTGTAACTGGAGTAATCACACTTTAACCGCTTATGGACCGACCGCAGGAGACTGCTACTGGGTCTAAGGGCTGTTTCGCACGAACATGTGCAGTCCGGAAATCACGCTCCGTGTGTGAGCGTGATACTGTGTTCTGGACACTGCTCGTCTTGCAGGAGTGCACGGCATTATACTGATTTATAATGCTATGTGTCTCTGCATGACCTTACTGCTACAGATTTATATGACATAATGCTGTGACTTCTGTAGCAGTAAGGTCATGCAGAGACACATAGCATTATAAATGACTATAAGGCTGTGTGCTTCTGCAAGACGAGCAGTGTCCAGAACGCAGGATCACGCTCACACAATGAACGTGATTTCCGGACCGCACACACTCGTGTGAAACAGCCCTAACGAGACCCAACTCTGACCTAATAATGAGAATTGTCACTTGTACTAAGTAGCTTTCCCATGTAACTAGTAAGGGCTTGTTCACACATCAGTTATTTGATCAGTTATTTCCATCAGTTATTGTGAGCCAAAACCAGTAGTGGAGCCTCCACAGAGATCAGGTATAATAAAAAGATCTGCACTTGTTCTGTGTTTTTGACCCGCACCTGGTTTTGGCTCACAATAACTGATGGACATAACTGATCAAATAACTGACATGTGAAAAAGCCCTAACAGTTAGGCTACTTTCACACTAGCGGCAGCACGGATCCGGCACCTAAAGGGTGTCGACGGATCCGTACTGCCGCTGATACATGTGTGGAGCCGGAGCACGGTCTGGCCCCACACATGTTGACACACACATTGGGACAAGACACAGACAAACATACATACATACACATACATACATACATACTTACATACTCCAGCCAGGGACGCCGGCAGCACGTCTTCACGGGCCTCCTGCGTGCAGTGATGACGATTCCCCACTGCGCCCAGTCATAGCTGCGCGCAGGAGGCGCGTGAAGACATGCTGCCGGCGTCCCTGGCTGGAGTATGTGAGTATGTATGTGTTTGTGTGTATGTATGTATGTCTGTCTGTCTGTATGTATCTCTGTAGCCGGATCCGGAATGACCCCCCATTGCAAGTCAATGGAGGACAGATCCGGATTACTGGTGTGTCCACACCAAACGGATCCGTCCCCATTGACTTGCATTGGGGGTCATTCCGGATCCGTCTTGGTGCGGATGCCTGGACCGGAGAGCAAACCGCAGCATGCTGCGGTTTGTTCTCCGGTCTGAAGACGGAACGGAATGCTTTCAGGAGCATTCCGTTGTCTTCAGTTCAGTTTTGTCCCCATTGACAATGAATGGGGACAAAACTGAAGCGTTTTTTTCCGGTATTGAGCCCCTATGACGGAACTCAATACCGGAATTTAAAAACGCTAGTGTGAAAGTAGCCTTAGGGCTTGTTCATACATCAGTTATTTGATCAGTTATTTCCATCAGTTATTGTGAGCCAAAACCAGGAGTGGAGGCAACAGAGAGATCAGGTGTAATGAAAAGATATGCACCGGTTCAGTGTTTTTCACCTGCACCTGGTTTTGGTTTACAATAACTGATGGAAATAACTGATCAAATAACTGATATGTGAACAAGCCCTTAAAGTGGAAATATACAGTGTGAAAAATTAAAGATAATATTATTATTAGAGATGAGTGAACGTGCTCGTAACGAGCACTGTACCGCTCGGCTCCCCTGCGCTCGCATGGGCGCAGGCAGCCGTTTCCGTCCTCCTCACCCGACGGCAGCGGCTGCCTGCGCCCATGCGAGCACATGGGAGCCGAGCGGTACAGTGCTCGTTACGAGCATGTTCGCTCTTCTCTAATTATTATTATTATAAAAATAATAATAACAAAACAACAACAATAATAATCATAATAAAACTAATAATGATACAGTCCCACATTGGTCTTTTGTACCTTTGATGAACAAAGTATAAAATAAAAAAATGGAAAATTTAAAAAAAATGCACAAAAAAACACACCATAAAAAGTAACCGTTGCAATGCAATTCAATCCAAGACCCAATTTTGCAAAGCTACCGCATTTTTCGCCCTATAAGACGCACCGGCCCATAAGACGCACCTAGGTTTTAGTGTAGGAAAATAAGAAAAAAATATTTTTCATCAGATCCTCTTATCAGACTGCCCATAAATTTAAGGACATCACATCAGACCCCCATATCAGCCCCCTGTGCCCCCATACCATCTCACTGTGCTCCCACCAGACCTCAGATCAGCAGAATGTGCCCCCATCAGACCTCAGATCAGCAGAATGTGCCCCCATCAGACCTCAGATCAGCAGAATGTGCCCCCATCAGACCTCAGATCAGCAGAATGTGCCCCCATCATACCTCAAATCAGCAGAATGTGCCCCCATCATACCTCAAATCAGCAGAATGTGCCCCCATCATACCTCAAATCAGCAGAATGTGCCCCCATCAGGCCTCACATCAGCAGAATGTGCCCCCATCAGACCTCATATCAGCAGAATGTGCCCCCATCAGACCTCAGATCAGCAGAATGTGCCCCCATCAGACCTCAGATTAGCGTTTTGTGCCCCTTCACGCCTCAGATCAGCGTCTTGTGCCCCTATCAGACCTCAGATCAGCCCACCCAGCCACTTAAAGACCATACTTACCTGTTCTGCGCTGCCGCTGCCGTCCGGTCCCACGCTCCGTGCTCCTCTCTCTTCCCTGCTGGCACGCACTATGACCTGACGCTGCAGCGTCAGGTCATAGTGCGTGCCGGCAGGGAAGAGAGAGGAGCGCGGAGCGTGGGACCGGACGGCAGCGGCAGCGCAGAACAGGTAAGTATGGTCTTTAAGTGGCTGGGTGGGCTGATCTGAGGTCTGATGGGGGTCCCTACGTACAAGTGAGCGCTTCCTTATGGAAGCGCTCACTTGTATTCGCCCTATAAGACGCACCGCATTTTCCCCCTACTTTTGGGGGGAAAAAAGTGCGTCTTATAGGGCGAAAAATACGGTAAGTAATGGCTCACAACGTCAAACACAATTTAAACTATCTGTTTGTAGGCTATTACGATATTATTACCAAAAAAATATTATAGCTATTAAACTTGTCTGACAAACAGATAAACTGTGCCAGGTCCTGATGACTGAAATTACATGGGTCCTGAGCAGGTTATTAGGTTCAGGCAGGGACGTTGCTAGGCTAAAACATTCGGGGCCTGGGCCCCTGATCTTTTCTTCCAGGCCCCGAATGTCCTGCCTGCCTATTAGATATAACTGTATTGCCATCCTCAGGACGGCAATACAATTGAATCTAATGCACTAGAAAAGCTCAAGGACCTGTGATGACATCACAGTCCATGTGACCAGTGTAATAGGATGTTGTTGAGAAGGACCTTCGATGATGTCACTGTCATGTGACCAGTGCAGGAGTGGATAGCGCTGAGGAGTGAAGAGAAGTTGGGGAAGAAGCTGTGATTAAGTCTGCAGCATGAGAAAAGGTAAGTGAGAGGGACAGCAATGATGGGAGTTATGGTTATTAGGGCTGAAGGAAGAGGTGTTATTTACATGGGACTGTATGTTGGAGTGGGAAGGGGTGATGTTATTTAAATGGGACTGAATGTTGGAGGTGGCAGGGGCATGGCGATGTTTACATGGGACTGTATTTTGGAGAGATGGTGTCATGTCATTTACATGGGACAGCAGAGGGAGGGAGAATATTATTATTTACATGGGGCTGTATGTTGGGGGGCTGAGGAATTTCTGAGGGCACTACAGGGAGGAGTATAAATAATGGGGGCACTTCAGGCGGAGCATTATAACAGTAGAGGGCTATATAAATACTGGCGGCACTGCAGGGGGGACTGTAGAGGTATTATAAATCCAGGGGACATTGACGTTCTTATTACTACTGGGGGCTCTATAGGGGGGACTTATGGATCCGCCTTATTTCTACTAAGAGCACTATGGGGGCCTTATTACTACTGAGGGGTCTGTAGAGAACGTTATTACCACTTGGGGAACAATAGGGGGGCCTTATTTCTACTGGAGGCTCTGTGAGGGCATTATTAATACTGGAGGGCTCTTCTACTAATGGGGGCACTGTTGGGGAGCATTATCACTGCTGGGGGAACTGCAGGGGGCAGTATTACTAATGAGGGCATTCTAGAAGTGAATTACAATTGGTGGGACTTTGAGGAGCTCTATGGGGACACTATTTAGTGGTATTGAGGAGCACAGCGAGCAGCAGGATAACACAGTTAGGCTACATGCACACAACAGACATTTTTACCGGATGTTTTATTCACTAATGCCTTTCTGAGAAATGGACGTTAAAAACAGACCCATTCAATTATATGGGGGGCAGTCGGTCAGTTAAAAACGCACAAGACAGAACATGTTCTATTTTTTGACGTCCGTTTTTCACTGACCATCAAAAAACTACCATGTGAATAACCCCATAGACTACCATTGGTCTTAAAACAGACGTGTGAGGGCCGTTTTTCACAGTCGTGTGCATGTAGCCTTAGGACTCCAGATTAGGGATGAAAGAAAAGTGAGGAAGCTAAGATGTCTGTGTGTCACACTCTGCAGAGACGAGCGGCTGAGAGAAGTTGTCTGGACCGAATGTAGAAGATGATGACAGAGAAGATCTACATCAGAGGAAACGTCTCCTGGAGGCCCTGGATGTGACAGGTATGTGCTGCTCTATAGCGAGCACAGGAAAGTGTAGTGTGGTGGTGGGGGGGCAGGTGGTCGACTTAGACAACTGGGCCATATTCATTAGGGCTGGGGCCCCAGATCTTTTGATTCCCTAGCAACGCCCCTGGGCTCAGTGTTATATCAAAGTAAATATATATATAATGCTCCACATTACACGTGTACAAACATACCGTTATGGCGTAAAATAAATATAATAAATATAATATAATTATATAATTATGCACATTAGCTGTCAAGTGATCTAAGGGTGGTCCAAGTCAGCAAGTGCCCTGATTCTCCTGTGCAGAACCCATCTCCTTGGCCCACAATTACGTGCAATGTCACTGTGTTCGCAGTGAACTGTTTTGCACTTACCATGCAGTCCTTGCACTTATATACCATAATAACAATCAATAAAGGCCAAAGGGGCAGCACTGAATAGCGTAACTCAGGAGAGCTGGAGCACTTCTGACTGGGACTGCCCGTAGGTACTTGGCAGCTGATTTCCATAGTTCATCAGTTCTTTTTACCCTGTAATGATGACTCAATCTGCAACCATACTTTGTGATCTACTTTGAAGCCTTCTTTGGGAGGTATATGTCAGTGCAACATGCACTGAGTCTTATAGAATCTTTACTATACTGTATAGTATACTATATTGTTATATGACATAGATTACAGGAGTACATTAGTGACATCATTAGGCATTAGGGTATGTCACCAATGTCTAATTGGCATAGGTCCAATCACTGTGACACATACAGATTGCATGAATGAACTGACATCAGCCCTAAAGAATCACTGTACTTTCACATAATTCATTCATTATTCATTTAATAGAGAATGGTATAAATAGCAAATTTCTAAAACACTTCATTTAAAAACTCTGCCTGCATCCACCTGAAAAAAAGCTGTAAAGTCATGGCCACTAGGGGTCTCACTTCTACCTAACCTGCAGTCCACCTCCTGTTGTCAGGCAAGATCTTTCCCTACTAACAGAGACACAGAAGAAAGCAGAGACGAAGCAGGGGGAGGGGGTGTCAGAGCTAGCTGAGATCCTGAACCTGATAAAAGAACTGTTTCTACTCTGATTCTAAAGATCACAGGAGCATTCTGCCTTTCTGAAAATGTAATCTCTTCCTCCTTATCTGTCCTGTGAGCTTCAGGGCTGAAAACACAGCTGTACAGTATTGGCAGATTCCACCAAAGGAAGACGCCCCCTGTTTCTGAGAGAAATGCATCTAGCTATGCAGCTGAAGAGGTAAATAATGTGGCCAAAAAGGGCATTAGCAAATTCCAAAAAAGACCTGTTGCTTCACAGTTATGATTGTACAATGCAGCATAGCCATTCTGAAAACATTTTTTTGAAAACAAAGAACAATTATCATCTCTACTTTATACAGGTGGCAGCAAGGACAGTAATCACAGTCTTTAAAGCAACATGCAAAGTGGACAAGAGAGGAAAGTGTTTTTCCTGTCATGGATGCCACAGGAATGGGGGGGGACAGCCACATATCCTCATTATATTTTTTAAAAGTCTCAGAGGGGAATGCCTTTAAGTTTTTTTTGTAAGCTTTGGAGTGGTTCAGTCTGACTATGTGACACTTTAGCTGGAAACGATTGTGTCCCCTATTGGTAAACATAGTGGACCACATTTACTAACATAAGCACACCTAGATTTTGGAGTAAATTGTGCCAAAATGTGTCGCTATTTGACACATCTAGGTTTGGAGAAATGATCCACACCTAGACAGACAAATGATCCGAATTTTCTATATTTCTAGATAAATTTGACTTAAAACTACAGATTATTGCACAACTCTTAAAAATTAGGTAAACATAAGTAAATTGGACAAATGAGTCAAAATATTAGACATGATAATTATCCAATTTCACATGTCTGTGAGTGGCCTAGTAGGTGAACCATAAGGATTAACAGATAATTTGAAGGTGAAATGAGAGTAAGGTGTTTTCAATCAATGGGATGAGATTAAGGTATAAATAGATGATCTGTTTTATTTAAAGACCTGGGATGTATCAAAGTCTGATCTTCACAACATGTTTGTGGAATTGTATCATGGTGCGTTCCAAGGAGATTTCTGAGGACCTCAGAAGAATAGTTGTTGATGCTCATCAGGCTGGAATAGGTTACAAAACCATCTCTAAAGAGTTTGGACTCCAACAATCCATAGACAGAAAAATTGTAGAAATGGAGGAACTTTCTACCTCCCCATTATTACCTTCCCCAGGAGCAGGCATGTAATAGTCTGCAGGGTCACTAAGGAATCCAAGGTAACCTCTAAGCAACTATTACATTGTAAATGGATGTGGATTTTTGGGGAAAGGAGAGAGGTCTAATAAAAATAACATTTTATGATTAAATTGTCTCAAAGTGAGCCATCCAATAGTTGGTATAAAGTTTGAGAAAAGTGTCTATACCTGCAACACATTTATCATCCAGCTTGTGCCACATTCATAAATATGGAACTCATCTAAACAGCTCATCTAAGTATATAAGTATCATCAATAGAATTAGTAAATCAATGTGTCTGCATTTATGGATACATAGATAAATAGATATTAGAGATGAGCGAATCATTAAAAAAATTATTCGCCAAACATTCGCCGAAGTTTTCCTAAGATTCGTATATTCAACGAATAGATTCGTTGTATTTGCGTACAAAATATACGTTATTATGTGCTATTAGCAAACATTCGCGCACTAATAACAAACGTACATTTAAAAAATGTACGCAGTTTCTTAGAAGACGTATGCATGAGCGTACAAATAGCTTACGAGTCCTCAGCGTACTATTGTCTACATGATTATGTAATACGCAGGCACGTACAACGAGAGGCCGCAACGTGCACTCCTCAGAGGCAGAGCGAATATTCGAAAATGGCATCCAGACGATCCTCATCATTTAGCTCTGCTGCACAGCTGAAATACATAGTCCGGCTGATGGACCGGAGGTGATCCAGCGGGTGATCCGAGGCTTGCACCATCGTTCCGACACCTTGCGGACCCCGGGCCACATCCAGCGTAAATGGTCAGATCTGAAATCGCCCTCAGAGGCAGTATGTATATTTGAGGTAGAACAAGTAAGGTGCTGTCTATCCGGCTATGGGCATAGTACAATCATCCACAATACTATAAAGTGAATATGAGGACCCATTGCGGTACCTGTAAAGAAATACACACAATGGGCAACATACTTGAAAACGTTGCTGAAAGGTAAAAACATTAGTGCAAACAATCCAGTGCAAACAATATAGTGCAAATACATTATATGTATAATGTAAACATTTTAAATATCACCTACCTAGCTCACGGACACGTTTAAGTTTTTTTTCTTCTTTCTGACGCTTGTCATAGAACTGGAGCAGAGTCCCAAACTCAGTTGCAATCCATGTCCATCTGGGTGAGGACAAACGCAGGGCAACAACAACAAAAAGAAACAAAACACGCCAACTAGTGCTCACCCTTCAGGTTAAGTCCATGTTGTGGCTTTCATAAAAGCTGCAGGATCCTTACTTAAAGGGGTTATCCCACGAATAATGTAAAAAATGAAAATCAGATATCATATAATACATGACAACCTCTTTCTAACAAAGCTAGAACCAGCCCTGTACCTCACATGGATCCAGAGATCTCTCCATTCATTTCTCGGATAGATTTATATCAAGCTGACAGCTCAAGGGGAGTGTCTTTTCTGCTGCAGCTCAGGGGGCGTGTCTCAGCTCCTCCTATCACAGCTCAGGAGACAGTTGAAAGATGAAACTGAGCATGTGCGGCCATCTCAGTGAGCAGGTCAAAGAAATAAGAAATTAAGTGGCACTATACAGATACATTTTACTGAATAACTCAGTAGCTATACAGAATTTTTAATTGCATGCAATTACAAAAGTATTCAGATCCAGGTGCTGGTTTGAAAACAGTAGAATATTTTTCATGAGACAACCCCTTTAAGGGCCAGCAGGTCCTCTTCACTGCTGCTGGAGCTAAAAGACATGAGAGGGCGCTCCTGCCTCATGAAAGCGACACTGGCTGCGGCAGCAGACCCCCACCGACCTCTCAGGGATGGTCTTGGTAGTGACCGGGTGGTCACACTGGCAAGGGCCATGGCAACTTGGGCCTTGCCCACTACCTTGTAGTGGCCAGATCCTCCCGCCGGCATACAAGGTGACAGAATCTCTGGCTGTAAGGGCTCTGGTAACGGTCTTCAGCGAGCAGCGGACTGTGCGACCTGCACCTGCCATGGCAGTTGGTATTGTACCACCGATGGCTGGTACACAAAACTATTGGTGGTCATCTGTCCCACATGAAGGATCGGCGGCAGTGGCAAATCTGGTATCAGGGGTTCCAGCTGAGCTTGGGATTTCCCCTCAGATCGCAGAGTCCCATCATTGGTCTCATGGGAAGACCGAGCCTCTTCTGCGGCCTGGGCCTCCTCAGTCCAGCCTTCCGGGGGCGCTGCAGGAGTAGCTTGTCGGTTTAGGGAGTTTCACCCCAGTAGCAAATGGGCCTTGGAGGCTCTTCATGGGGGTATACTCCACGTAATCCCCTACGTGGAGATTGTGGCAGATGGGCGGAAGATATGGCCGCTTTACAGAACGGAGATTTACGTATAATTCTTCTGCCGTCTCCTCATCGCCGATAAAACCTACTCCCCGTTCCACGCTGAACCAAATAACGGTACCCCTTCGGCGCTCCAGCTTAGGGTCACCGGACCGTGGGTGCACGAAAACCTGTACAGCCCACTCCTTTACCAGCTTTTTGTATTCCCAGAGGGTCAGGGCATTCCGGGTGACAGCCTCGGGGACCCATT
The DNA here is from genome assembly GCA_900303285.1 of Rhinella marina. Taxonomy (NCBI): domain Eukaryota; kingdom Metazoa; phylum Chordata; class Amphibia; order Anura; family Bufonidae; genus Rhinella; species Rhinella marina. Next base: position 13,317 of record ONZH01019668.1, on the reverse strand, counting down.
GAATTTTGCCAAAGGGAGTAGTCCTTCCGCGGCGGAGCAGGAACTCCTACCGCCTCCGCCGTGCCCGACTTCTTAGGCTGCCGAACATGTTGAGAGACGTAGATCTCCTCCGGTTCCTTCTCCTCATAGGGGTCGTGCCCCACACCATGCCTCCCCAGTCAGGACCTCGCTGTGTCGCCATCTTAATTTCCTGAGTTGCCTCGTCTTCCTTGCGCGCTGGAGAAGGGGGCGGAGCTACCAGGGAGGAGTCTGCATAGCAAATGAATTGAATTCGTACGCAACAGCGTATAGAGTAACTTATACGTAACAATAGCTATAATTGATAGGACAAACTACGTACCGAATGCGTACAAAGCCGAAGCGAATCACCTAATATTCGGATTCGCTTTGCAGCTAAAAATTCCCAAGATTCGATACGAATCAACCAATCGATTCGCTCATCTCTAATAGATATATAGTAGTGTTGAGCAAATCGAAGTATCCAAAGTGGACTTTGATCCAAATTTCAGGAAAAATTTGATTTGCCTCAAAGCTGAAATTCCTTGTGCTTCGTGGTAACTAATCAATTTTCCATTAAATGGCAGTTAAAAAAAAAATCATACGCACCATCCATTTCAGCGCAAAGGGTCCACCGCAGCCATCTTGTTTGAAGATCCCATGCAAAATCTTGTGCTCGGTGATATATGACGTAACCACGGCGACCAGCGTGAGGACATCATAATGTACTGTCAAGATGCCCACGGTGGCCTCTTCACGCTCAAATGGAGGTGAGTATTTTGTTTTTTCACCGGCCAACCCCTGAAAGCCCTAATTTTTTATCTTAGGTGCGATCAGTGATGAATGCGGCATCTGAGGGGTTCAATGATGGGGGCGGCGCAATTGCCATTCCCTGTCATTGTGCCTGCTACTCACAAAGAAATACCGTTCGTGACTAAATAATTCATTACAAAGCTATTTTCTTTGTGAAATTCAGCAAAGCACCTAAACCAAAGTTTTCTAAACTTCACTGATCTCTAATAGATAGATAGATAATCTAAAGAAAAACTGTCTTTAACCAACATCAGAATACAGACTGCTGTAACTGGCTACCGTAGTTCTGCTGATGTCTAGTGGAGAAGAATCTAAAAGTGTAGGGATTTTAAAATGTCATACCAGATTTTATTTCATATTCTGTTCTTGAAAAAAAACTAAAGCTGTACTGTGATTTGTTGCCATGGGAAAACAAAGAGTTTTTTTTTTGACAATTTCATTAATCAGCTCCAATATATCTTAACATTTTTTTTCTATGGCAGTTCCACAATACATGAAATAATGGTGCCAAAATTTCCTGATCTGCTGTACTTCCTGTTGACAGAGATTCAGCCGTTAAGGACATTACAGAAAGCAGCAGTTCGAATACTAAAGTATTAGCGTAACAGAAAACAACAATTTTTTTTCTGACCAATGTAGAAAATAGCTTGTAATAAACAGACGATGTGGCGGTATGTTTTGTGTTTACATAAATTATTAAGAGATCATGACATTTTCTTGGCAATCATTACTCAGTTTAATCAGTCCGCTTGCAATTGGTGATGCAGGTCTGAGTTTCTCAGGATCAAGAATCTGTATTAATTGGAAAAATCAAACCTCTGGGGGGGGGAATATTTTTTTTAATGTTTAATTGAATTAACTTTTTTTTGTGGGAGAGAAAGCTATGCTCTCGGATATTAACTAGTACGCTGCCATATACTGTAGCATACAGTGTTAGCTGTAATAATAGAGAGGCTAAAGCTTATTCATATTAAGTCATCACGATCTGTCAGTCTCTGTCTACAGGGCAACGTCAGAATACAGACTGCTGTAACTGGCTACCGTATTCTGCTGATGGCTAGTGGAGAAGAATCTAAAAGTGTAGGGAATTTAAAATGTCATACTGCCCAGCAGGTGATGCCCAATAAATATGAGTAAATATGAATACATTCAACTAGAATTAGAAAAAAATATTTTTAAAAAATGATTCTATTTCTGATATCTATAAAGAGTCTGGCTCGAAAATAGGTAGCAATACATGACAAAACTGACCCTCACCAATAACATAATAACGTAGTCCCAGTATTGTTTAAAGGGGTTATCCAAGGCTATAAACTGTCTCCCCTTATGCCGGGCCCCTCGAATTAATTATACTTACTTGGCTCCCCACTCCCTGAGTCGCTCTTAGTCCCCGCACCGCTGCTTCTCCATGTGAATGGATGAAAACATCTGGTGTCAGGGGCCAATGGCAGGCGAGGACGGGGAAGAGCCTCCCTAGGATCGCGAGTGATGATAGAGAGGCTTGTCCCCATCCCCGAAACCGGATGTTTTCAACCTTGAATGGGAAGAAGCAGCAGCGGTGCGGGGACCAGGAGTGGTGCAGGGAGCAAGGAGCCAGGTAAGTATATTCAATGTGATGGGCACGGCATATGGGGGGGAAGCAGTTTATAGCCTTGGATAACCCCTTTAACCCCTTCCCGACTAGTACGGCTAGTACTAGTACGGCGCTGGCCGTGACTTTAAAGATGGCGCCCGCTTCCTGCATGGAGCAGACGTGATGGCCGCGGGTGACCTGCATATCTAACTAGCAGGCACCCGCGGCTAACGTCCGCGACCGGCTAACATGCCGATCGTGGACATTTAACCCCTCGGGTGCCGCGGTTAAGCCTGACCGCAGCACCCGAAAGTGGCAAACACCGAAGGTGGCAATCGGAGGAGCCGGAGCGTGCCTGCAGCAGCCCCTGTCATAGTCAATGACAGGAGGCTGCTGCATAGGCTTTCCTATGGAGCCCTTGCCTGTAATAGGGCTGAATAGGAAAGTAGTAAAATCATCATAGACTCCAATGTAAGTGCATTGGAGTCTATGATATAAGCTATCAAATGATTGCTTCTTATAGTTCCCTATGGGAACTATAAAAAAAGTGTAAAAAAAATAAATTAAGTTTTTAAAAAATTTTTTTAAAAAAACCTAAAAGTTCAAATCACCCCCCTTTCACGAAAATAAAAATAAAAGTATTAAAAAAATGTAAAAAATACACATCATGGGTATCGCTGTGTGCGAAAACGCCCATATTATAAAAATAAAAAAATATTTCCCATACGGAAAAAAGAGCCGATTCGCCATTTTTTGTCGCTTTTTAAAGAAAAAAAATGAAATAAAAAGCGATCAAAAAGTCACACACACCCCAGAATGGTATCAATAAAAAGTTCAGATCGCCCCGCAAAAAATGAGCTCCCATACAGCTCCGTACACATAAATACCAAAAAGTTATAGGGGTCAAGAACTGGGAAAAAAAAATATCCAACTTTATAATTTTTTTATCACTATCAAAATGCAAGAAAAACATATACATATTAGGTATCGCCGGATTCGTACTGACCAGTAGAATTAAAGTAACTGGTCAGTTTTAACGCACATCGAACGCCGTAAATAAAAAACCCGTAAAACTGTGGCGGAATTGCGTTTTTTTTGCAATTTCACCCGATTTGGAATTTTTTTCCCGCTTCCCACTACACCATATGCAATAGTAAATGGTGGCATTGGAAAGTACAACTTGTCCCGCAAAAAACAAGCTCTCATACAGCTATGTGAACAGAAAAATAAAAAGTTATGGCTGTATCAAGGCAGGGAGCGCAAAACGAAAACGCAAAACCGAAAAAACCTCCGGGGTAGAAAGGGTTAATAGTAGTTTAACCCTCTTCCTGCCAAAGATGTATCTTATGCATGTATGTATGTGCTGGATGCTTGTATGTATAGCATCCAATCTGTTCTTGCTACTAAGGGCTCTGGCTTAGGCTAGACTGAGACTACAGCTACAGCAATCTGAAGTAGGAGCTGTATTGACTTGCAACTCCCACTTTATTATGTGTAAAGGAGGAAAACTGTGGCGGAATTGCGTTTTTTTTGCAATTTCACCCGATTTGGAATTTTTTTCCCGCTTCCCACTACACCATATGCAATAGTAAATGGTGGCATTGGAAAGTACAACTTGTCCCGCAAAAAAACAAGCTCTCATACAGCTATGTGAACAGAAAAATAAAAAGTTATGGCTGTATCAAGGCAGGGAGCGCAAAACGAAAACGCAAAACCGAAAAAACCTCCGGGGTAGAAAGGGTTAATAGTAGTTTAACCCTCTTCCTGCCAAAGATGTATCTTATGCATGTATGTATGTGCTGGATGCTTGTATGTACAGCATCCAATCTGTTCTTGCTACTAAGGGCTCTGGCTTAGGCTAGACTGAGACTACAGCTACAGCAATCTGAAGTAGGAGCTGTATTGACTTGCAACTCCCACTTTATTATGTGTAAAGGAGGAGAGATGGTATAGCAGAGGACATGCCGGCAGTGCGCTAGGAGATGAGGATCTGTGATCGTCTTCTTGTCCTTGTATGGCTGAAGATGACCTCAAGGGGAAGACTAACATGAACTTTTTCTTGTTATCACCCTCCCTAATCAATTAGAGAGCATTGAGATTTACAGAATAGTATATTTAATTCCCAAACTATAATAAGATGTAAATGTGTATGGTATATTTGAACTTTACACACTTTTATTGGTCTATTATTTTTACATTGCTATTGTATATAGGCCTCTGATTGGATGTGAGTTTTAAGCACATCTGCAAGATTTAATACATTTTTAATGTCTACTTTCAGAAAATATAGAGTTTGAGGCCTGCCCTGCACATTTGAAGATGTGTAAAGTCTGTGTTTTATAGGTTGTTACTTATTTAAAATTTTAGTTTAAAAATCAATGTAGCTTATTTCTGTTCTGGTGATTTTATGAAAATGTGTGCATCTAGATATTTAAATAAGTGATTTGTATGATCAATGCATATCTTGAACTTTTTTAGGCGGTTTGGCACCTATAATTTACTACTTGAGTCACACTTTTAACCACAAATATGAATTTATTTGCATTTTTATGAAAAATTACATTTTAACATAAAAATACATGAAGGTGTTCTTGTGTATAAAGTGCTAAGTTGCATTTTAACAATGAGGCAGGAGTCTGCTTTCAAAAAAAAATATGGTTATGGAGGTTTAGTATGATTTTTTTCTTATTTTGCCATTTAGGTTTTAAAGCCACTTTAGATAAGCCAATGATCAGGACAATTATGGTGAATGAATGCCTATGTAATGTGTCACCTGACAAATACTTGTTTGTTGAGCTATTGCATCTTTCACGAGGCACCAAAAATTCTTGTGTAAACAGGGAATATGTTGCTGACAATATGTAATCTGAATGGGGGATAAATGATATGTAGTAGCGATTGTTCAACCACCAATCACTTTGTATTTGGCCAAGTGAAGGGCTCTTTAAATGAGCGCCAATTTGCTTACCTCTTGCACAGACACACACTGATATCAAACGGCCCGAAAGTATTAGTATTGCCTCCTGGTATCATATCTGATGAATTTATGTTACTTTATAAATATGGCGCTCATTCTGAACTCCATATTCTCCCCACACAGCTGTAAATCCTCTGTTTCTTTTGAAACAGTTTGTGATAAAAATTGGCGAATTGCTGCTGCCACTAGAGGAATTTATATAGTTATTCCTCATTCATAACGTCAGTGTTCGGTCAGTGATTTCAATCAGTGATTTTGAGACAAATCCAGGTGCGGCTCTAAACAAAGAACTGGACCAGATCTTTCCCTTATGTCTTATGTCTGTGGAGGCTTCAATCCTGGTTTTGGCTCCCAATCACTGATGGAAATCACTGAACAAAACAGTGACATGTGAATAAGGCATTACCATTGACCTCAGTGGAAACTGTAAACTCTATTTGGACTGAGCTCCTCCTTGTGGTGGCTGATGGAAAATGCAGTAGATTTCTATGGAGAAGCAGAAAAAGGAATACCACAAACTCCCCCCCACACACACACACTCCACCATGGGCTCTATAGCAATGCCCTGACCTACTTTCATGGTAAGTACCACTGGCCCCTTGTAAGAGATTCCTGTTTGCACATTTCTCAATAGATGTTATTATGTAATATTATATTCTCATTATTGTCTTAACATATATCTAATTAAAAATAAATCAGTTTGCTCTAATTAGTGTATAATATTCCCCAAATAACTGATCCAATAGCACGTGCCTATAGTGTTTCTCCTGAATAAACGCCAGCCTGTCTTGAATTCGTTATCAGCTCTGCGGTGTGAACTGGCACTGTAAATGTGAAGTCCTTGTTATGAGTAGTTAATAATACTTGTTGCCTGACACAAACAGAACACCTAACTAAATGACTACATGCCTGGTCTCAGTCTCTAGAATCTTAGGCACCAAAAACTGTAATGAAGTACATGCACGATTAATCTTACCGACCTAAGTCTGCTCTGTATAAGTTGGTGACTGTGGATGGAACAAGGGTTTCTCCAACAAGCATGTGTTAACACAGTGTCTGTTGCTTTACTTTTCAGCTCTCATCTGCATTTCTGGCAGCCATCTGACGGGTTAAATATCCACAATCGGTATTACTGCTGGTAGTGGACATTAGCCGCCAGTGTCTGCTGTAAGAAACAGCAGGCGCCTGGTTGCTATGGCGCCCGCTCCATTCAGGAGTGGACGCTATCTTTAAAGACCAGACATGTGACATAATAGTACGTCACATGTGGGGAAGGGGTTAAAGTGGTTATGCCACGCGGTAAAAAATAAAAATCAGACATCATATAGTACATGACTGTCTCTTTCTAACAAAGCTAGAACCAGCCCTGTACCTCACATGGATCCAGAGATATCTTTATTCATTGCTCCAATTGTTCTGCTAGATTTATTTCAGGCCAGCAGCTCAAGGGGCATGCCCTTTCTCAGGGAGGGGGACATCCTTTCTGCTGCAGCCTTCTCCTTGTAACTGCCACAGCTTCTAACAGAAAATATAGCTGGTGGCAGTTGAAGATTTAAACTGAACACATGTGACCAGCTCAGTGAGATGGACAGAGAAATAAGGAAAAGAGCAAACAGCAGGTGGCGCCAATCATATACACTTTATTGAACAGCTCACTGGCTATACTAATTTTTAATTACATGCAATTACAAAAGTATTCAGATCCAAATTCTGATTTGAAAAATGTCAAATATTTTTCGTGGCACAACCCCTTTAAGCAACAAGTTCTCTAAAATGTTTGAGCATCCTTCATCCTACAAAATTGTTCTATATAGTGAAGGTAATGTCATTGATAATGCTGTCAATGAGAAACGGGAGCCTGGAAAAATACATGTAAGATCTTCTGTAGCTCGATGTATTTTATCTACGTTTATCTACTTTCCTGAATGCACTGTACACCAAAAGATGAGGCTGAAAACATTAGTCAGTTCTTGCCTAATAATACAGCGTGTCTCATTCCCTTGATTAGGTTAAAACTTTCCATCATGTCAGCTCCACACTGCAATGGTAGAGATCCCCATCAGCTAATTTACATCCACCATGGGACATAATCATAGCCAAAGCATTCAATTTCGTACTGAATGAATGTTATCAACACTTTTCAGAATTATCACCGGTGGTCATTTACCGAGTTTTCTCCAAGAACTTTCTCTGAAAAATGATTTTGCAAGGGAAATGAACTTAATCAAGACCTGGACAGGAGGCTGGATAACTGATCTGAGAATCTTCCAGTTAGGTCATAACATCAATATCCACTCATACACTTGCTGGCATATTAATATTAACCAGATGCATTCATTATATGTAGAGATGAGCGAATTTTTCAAAAATTTGATTTGGTTGGTTCGCCGAATTTTCCGAAAAGATTTGGTTCGATCCAAATAAATTTGTGCCGAATCGCGGTAAAAACAGCTACTTCCAGGCTGCAGAGAACCTGTATAGTGGTGTAGAACACTGTGCCTTGCAGTAACACGCATAGGGAGTCTGCTGTGGTAGTGAAACAATACTGTGAGCCACTATGACACTCAGATAACAAGCGTCACTCTTAGAATCGCTGCACACTTTACATATTTTGGCAGTTATGGGGCCAAAACTCACCAAATAACTCAAGTCTGAACTCAGCCTTACAGGTCAATGTTAGCGCCAGCTATAAAGAACCATGCAGAGGCCCAAGATCCTACTAGAGCGCCAAAAAGCGCACTCCTTTTACACCAATTCACTGATTCCACATAGATTTCTTACAGAACACGTTCTATTACACACTTATACAAGCAGAGCCCCCCAGACAGTGTGAAGATGGCAGTGACAGCAGCATAAGGAGACCACAGAATGGCACGAAGACAGTGTATAGGAGGCAGTGGCAGCAGCTGTAGCATCAAGAGTCCACAGAGTGGTACGACGATAGTGTAGAGGTGGCAGTGACAGCAGCTGTACCATTAGGAGACCACAGAGTGGCACAACAACAGTATATAGGAGGCAGTAGCTGTAGCATTATGAGGCCACACAGTGGCACAACGACAGAGTGTGGAAGTGGCAGTAGCAGGAGAATTATGAGGCTACACAGTGGCACAATGACAGAGTGGCAGCAACCGTAGTAGCAGAATTAGGAGGTCACAGAGTGGCCCAACAAGATTGAAAGTGTCAGTAAGTACAATTTCCGAGTCACAGGCCCAGTGAGCAAATATCACATGTCAGTAAGTACAATTTCCGAGTCACCAAAATCTCAAATGTCTGCAAATATTAAATGTCTGTAAGTTTAATTTCCGAGTCACAGGCCCAGTGAGCAAATATCAAATGTCTGTGAGTTGAATTTTCGAGTCACACGCCCAGTGAGCAAATATCACATGTCTGTAAGTTTAATTTCCGAGTCACAGGCCCAGTGATAAAATATCACGTCAGTAAGTACAATTTCCGTGTCACCAAAATCTCAAATGTCTGTAAGTTTAATTTCCGAGTCACAGGCACACTGGGCAAATATCAAATGTCTGTAAGTACAATTTCTGAGTCACAGGCCCAGTGAGCAAATATCACATGTCAGTAAATACAATTTCCTTGTCACCAAAGTCTCAAATGTCTGTAAGTTTAATTTCCGAGCCAGAGGCCCACCGAGCAAATATCAAATTTCTGTAACTTTGATTTCCGAGTCACAGTCCCAGTAAGCAAATATCACATGTCTGTAAGTTTAATTTCCAAGTCACAGTCCCAGTGAGCAAATATCACATGTTGGTAAGTACAATTCCATGTCACCAAAATCTCAAATGTCTGTAAGTTTAATTTTCAAGTCACAGTCCCAATGAGCAAATATCACATGTCTGTAAGTTTAATTTCCCAGTCACAGTCCCAGTGAGCAAATATCACATGTCAGTAAGTACAATTTCACCAAAATCTCAAATGTAGGTAGGTTTAATTTCCGAGTCACAGACCCACCGAACAAATATCAAATGTCTGTAAGTACAATTTCTGAGTCACAGGCCCAGTGAGCAAATATCAAATGTCAGTAAGTACAATTTCCGAGTCACAGGCCCAGTGAGCAAATATCACTTGTCAGTAAGTACAATTTCCACGTCACCAAAATCTCAAATGTCTAATTACAATTTCCAAGTCACAGGCCCACCGAGCAAATATCACATGTCAGTAAGTACAATTTCGAGGCAACAGATTAGTACAACGACATTATGGAGGCAGTAGTAGTAGTAGCAGCAACAGCAGCATGGGCAGACTACAGAATAGTAGGACGACATTATGGAGGCAATAGTAGTAGCAGCAACAGCAGCAGCAGCATGGGCAGACTACAGAATAGTACGACGACATTATGGAGGCAGTATTAGTAGCAGCAAAGCAGTATGGGCAGACTACAGAATGGTACGACAACATTATGGAGGCAGTAGTAGTAGCAGCAAAGCAGCATCAGCATGGGCAGACTACAGAATGGTACGGCGACATTATGGAGGCAGTAATAGTAGCAGCAACAGCAGCATGGGCAGACTACAGAATGGTACAACCACATTATGGAGGCAGTAGCAGCATCAGCAGACTATAGAGTGGAACGACGACAGTGTGGGGAGGTGGGTGGCAATAACACTACCTGCTGATGATGGTGGGTGTAAGAAGGAGCATCAGATGTGTGGCATCAGGCGGGTGGCAGCATCAGAGTATTTGGTGAGGCAGGTAGCTAGAAGAAACAGTCAAAAAGAAGCATGAATGATCCAGTCTGACGCATCAGGCGTTGGTGGTTGGAAATCCTGGCTGATCCACGCCTGATTCATCTTGACAAAGGTCAGTCTCTCCACATTTTGGGTGGATAGACGAGTTCTCCTTGGTGTAACTATGGCCCCTGCCGCACTAAACACCCGCTCTGATGCCACACTACTGGCCGGGCAGGACAGCTTTTCCAGAACTCGGCCAATTGCTGCCACAAATCTAGTTTGACTGCCCAGTAGTCCAGCGGATCTTCAATGATGGGTGGCAGGGTGCTGTCCAAGTATGCCACCACCTGCTGGTTCAGGTCCTCCTCCAGGTCTAGCTGATGCTGCTGGTGAGTAGTTTCTTCACTATGCGGGTGAAGAAAGCTGCTCATCAGTGACTCTAGACTCAGGCTGCTGCTGATGGAGCTGGTACTGCTACTGCCACCCCTACCCCCCCCCCCTTAGCAGCCATGGTAGTGGAACGTGTGCGCAGAGGGCCCCCCGGTCAGACCTGCGAGAGGATGGACAATGGCGCAGATAGGCAGCGGCCAACTGACTACGTAGGATGTCTCTATAGTAGTTCAGTTTGTCCTCCTTCTCGGCGGGTGTAAAAAAGGCCCCCATGTCTCTATAGTAGTTCAGTTTGTCCTCCTTCTCGGCGGGTGTAAAAAAGGCCCCCATTTTGGACCAGTAGCGAGGGTCTAATAGGGTGGAGAGCCAGTAGTCATCCCTCTGCTGAATGGTGACAATACGGCTGTCACTACGCAAGCAAGCATGCATCGGGCCATTTGCGCAAGTGACTCGGAGGGACTCCCTGCCTCCATCTCCACTGCATACTGCCACGGTGTGTCTGGGTCCTCTGCCTCCTCTTCCTCCTCGCCCCGTAGCTCCGCTGGCTGCTCCTGTTCCTCCTCCTCTCCTGTCACCATTTCTCTAGGCATTCTTTGTGCTCCAATGTCCTCTACCTCCTCCTCCTCCTCCAGTTCAGCCCCCACAGGGCTCAATTGGCCGTGAGATGTAGTAGCCACATCTCCTTTCCCCTGACCAGCCAGATTTAACAGCATCTTTTCCAGGATATGAATGAGTGGAATGACGTTGTTCATCCTGTAGTCCTGGCGACTGACAAATAAAGTGGCTTCCTCAAAGGGCACGAGCAAACGGCAGGTGTCACGCATGAGCTGCCGCTGGCTGACATCGGAGTTACACAGGGGAGTACCTCTGTCGGTTTGGATCATTAAGAAATCGTTTATGGCCTTTCTCTGTTCGTACAGTCGGTCCAACATATGGAGGGTGGAATTCCAACGGGTGGAAATGTCACATATTAGCCTATGTTGGGGAACGCCGTTCAGCCGATGTAGCTCAAGGAGGGTGTGCTTGGCGGTGTAGGAGTGGCTGAAGTGCATGCAAAGTTTCCGGGCCATTTTTAGGATGTCTTGCAGATGGGTAGAAGACTTTAGGAACCGCTTGACAACCAGATTGAACACGTGCGCCATGCAGGGCGTATGGCACAGCCCTCCTTGACGCAGACACCATGTTCTTCCCGTTGTCGGTCACCATTGTTCCGATTTTGAGTTGTCGCGGGGAAAGCCAGGATTGGATTTCTTGATAAATAATGTAGAGCAGTTCCTCCCCTGTGTGGCTCCATTCGCCCAGGCAAACGAGGTGTAGAACCGTGTGACACCGCCGTGCCCTGCACATGTGGTATGCTGGTGGGGCACTGTGAATTGTCCCTGCAGTGGAGGCGGAGGACACGGTGGAGGGTGAGGAGGAAGACATTGTCACAGAGCGACGGCATGAGAACGTGGAGGCGGAAGCGGCATGGCCTGGCCAAGTTGCTGGTGTGGCTATGCAGGAACCACATTTACCCAGTGGGCCTTAAAGGACATATACTGTCCCTGACCGTAATTAGAGCTCCACACGTCGGCGCTGCCATGAACTTTGGCAGACACCAACAGGCTCAAGGACTGGCCCACCTTCTGTTCTACATATTTGTGTAGGGCTGGTACTGCCTGTTTGGCAAGGAAATGACGGCTTGGAACTCTCCACCTCGGCTCGGCACAAGCCATCAGTACTCTGAAAGGTTCAGAGTCCACCACTTGGAAAGGGAGGGACTGCAGTACCAGCAACTTGGCCAGGAGCACGTTCAGCTTCTGCACCGTTGGATGTGTACACGCATACTGCTGTCTCTTGGCAATGGCTTTGCTGATCGATTGCTGAAGGAAGGAATGACTGACAAGAAGTAGGAGGATGAGCAGGAGCATCAGATGATGGGAAGGACAGACAGGTCCCTTCTGCTGAGGTGGTGGAGCCTTGACTGCCTGAAATCTGTTGGGCGCCACTGGTTGATGCTGCGCTGCTGCTGCAGGCTGGACCACCGCACTGGAGCCACGGTTGTCCCAGGCCACTTTATGGTGACGCTGCATATGTTGATGCAGGGGCATGGTGCCAACATTGGCACCCTGGCCACGCTTCACTTTCTGCCCACAGATTCTACAAATAGCTAGGTTCACCTCACCCGGCAGCTTAACGAAAAACTGCCACACCACCAAGTACGTGAATTTACCCCCAACACTCCTCACTGAGTGGCTGCAACCACCACTGCCTCCTTGAACCGCTGCACCACTACTTTCTGGCCCGGGGTGGTCTACCTTGGGCACGTTTGGCTCCCGACCTCCCACTGCTGCCACCCTGCTGACTCCCGGCCACTCTAGCGACCTGCTGGCTCCGTCGCTGCCTCATGGGCAAGCTGCCACCCTCTTCTCCTGATGATGATGAAGGCCCTAATTCACCTGGCTCCCAAGTGCGATTGGCTTTATCATCATCGAGTAGTGTCTGCACGTCGCTGATGTCCTCCTCGACTGTCTGTGGGTCAGGAGCCTGACCGCGCGCAACCCTAGCTCCCACGCCACTCTCTTCATCATTACTTGCCTGCCTAACTGAGGAAGCTGCGGATGCCTCCTCCACATCTTAGCTGCCCAGTAGCTGCTGACTGTCCTCCAGTAGCTGCTGACCCTCCTCTAGTAGCTCGTCCTCGCTGTAAAGTGGAACTGAGCCCACAGCATATATTACTTCTCCGGGTGAGGAAACAGAAAAGGACAGAGGCAGGTTGAGGACAGGTGAGCGCACAGGGCCTGCTCCCGGGCCATGCCAACTAAGGGTTGTGTCTGACGAACCCACCGATTCGTGACTGCGGGTCTCTGATTGTGATTTGGGCCGAAGTCGAAGACTGAGTC
>ONZH01019667.1:0-21581 GCA_900303285.1 Rhinella marina | reverse complement strand
TATAGGCTGGTAGAGACCGAGGCCTTTCGCAATCTCATGGCGGTGGCTGCCCCTCGATATTCGGTCCCCAGCCGCCACTATTTTTCCCGATGTGCCTACACCAGCACGTGTCACAGAACATCATCCGTGCCCTGACCAATGATGTTTCTGAGAAGGTCCACCTAACCACGGACATGTGGACAAGTGCTGCCGGGCAGGGACACTATATATCACTGACAGCACATTGGGTTAACTTGGTGGAGGCTGGGACCGATTCTGACCCTGGGGCCGCTCATGTACTGCCCACACCGAGGATTGCGGGGCCTACCTCGGTCACGGTCTCTCAGACGTACTATGCCTATTCCTCCGACCCCTCCTCCTCCTCCACCTCCTCCTCCGAATTACCATCCGTGGGCACGGCGCCTTTAGTTGGTAGCTCTAGGCGCAGCAGCAGTGTCGTGGGTAAGTGCCAGCAGGCGGTGCTCAAACTGCTGAGCTTAGGTGACAAAAGGCACACCGCCCAAGAGCTGTTACAGGGCATCATGGCGCAGACCGATCTGTGGCTGGCACCGCTGAACCTCAAGCCAGGCATGGTTGTGTGTGACAACGGGCGTAACCTGGTGGCGGCTCTGCAACTCGGCAGACTGACACATGTGCCATGCCTGGCCCACGTGTTCAATCTCATAGTTCAGTGGTTCCTCAAGACATACCCCAATCTGTCTGATTTGCTCACCAAGGTGCGCCGCATCTGTGCGCATTTCCGCAAGTCGACCACAGATGCTGCCACTCCCAGGGCAGCGCAGCGCCGCCTACAACTGCCCACTCACCAACTGTTGTGCGACGGGCCCACAAGATGGAATTTGACATTAAACATGTTATCCAGAGTTTACCAGCAGCGCAGAGCGATTGTAGACTGCCAGATGTCAACTTCCACCAGAACTGGTAGTCAGGTCACTCAGATTCCTCAAGTCTACAATGAGGAGTGGACATGGATGTCTGATATCTGCCAGGTGTTGACCAACTTTGAAGAGTCAACACAGATGGTCAGCGGCGATGCCGCCATTATCAGCCTCACCATCCCGCTGCTTTGCCTGTTGAAAAACTCACTGCTCAGCATGAAGTTGGAAACTTTGTGCTTGTCACAAGAGACGGTGGAGGAAGATACGTCGCTTGATAGCCAGAGCACCCTCCGGTCTGTTTCTCAGCGTGTATCAGAGGGGGATGAGGATGAGGAGGAAGAGGAGGAGAATGTCGGCAAGACAGAAGAGGGTACCAATGCTCAGTCCTTCTTAACTTTTGAGCGTGTATGGGCTGAAGAGGAGGAGGAGGAGGAGGAAATGGAGAGTCAGGCCAGTGAGGAGAGGGAATTCTTGCGTGTTGGGACTCTGGCGCACATGGCAGACTTCATGTTAGGCTGCCTATCCCGTGACCCTCGCGTTAGAAGAATTTTTTTAAACACCGATTACTGGGTGTTCACTCTCCTGGACCCACGGTACAAGCAGAACCTTTCCACTCTCATCCCTGTAGAGGAAAGGAGTATGAGAGTGAATCAATATCAACAGGCCCTGTTGCACAAGCTGAAACAATCCTTCCCATCTGACGCCGCTAGCGACAGAGGGCGTGGTTCTGTGGGCCAAGTAGCGGGGGAGAGGAGGCGAGCAGGCAGCTTGTCCAGCACTGGCAGGGGAACGCTCTACAAGGCCTTTGCCAGTTTTATGTCACCCTAGCAAGACACTGTCATCTGTCCCCAGTCTAGGCAGAGTAGGGGTGAGCTTTACAGAAAGATGGTGAGGGAGTACCTAGCTGACCATACCAAGGTCCGGACTGATCACTCTGCTCCATACAACTACTGGGTTTCAAAGCTGGACACGTGGCCTGAACTGGCGCTGTACGCCTTGGAGGTGCTGGCCTGCCCTGCCGCTAGCGTGTTGTCAGAGCGGGTATTCAGTGCAGCTGGTGGCGTCATCACCGATAAGCGTACACGCCTGTCAACTGACAGCACTGACAGGCTGACGCTTATTAAAATGAACAAAGCCTGGATTTCACCGGAATTCAAATCTCCTCTGGGGAAAGCAGCTAAAGATTTACATTACTTATGTATCCAATTCCTCTTCTCTACTCCTCCTACTCCTTCTCCTCCTTGTCGTCTTTGCCTAACGCTGACCCAAAAAACGCAATTTTTTAGAGGGCCAACTGGCAGTCTTTTACCACAGTTTTTCCGGAGGGCCTTCTACAGGCCCTCTCTCCAAACAATTTTTCCGGAGGGCCACCTACAGGCCCTCTCTCTAAACAATTTTTCTGGAGGGCCACCTACTTGCCCTCTCTCTAAACAATTTTTCTGGAGGGCCTCCTACAGACCCTCTCTCCAAACAATTTTTCCGGAGGTCCACCTACAGGCCCTCTCTCTAAACAATTTTTCTGGAGGGCCCCCTACAGGCCCTCTCTCCAAACAATTTTTCCGGAGGTCCACCTACAGGCCCTCTCTCTAAACAATTTTTCCGGAGGTCCACCTACAGGCCCTCTCTCCAAACAATTTTTCTGGAGGTCCACCTACAGGCCCTTTCTCTAAACAATTTTTCTGGAGGGCCACCTACAGTCTCTCTCTCCAAACAATTTTTCCGCAGTGTCAACTACAGACACTGTAAAACAATGTTTCAAGAGCGTCAAACAGACAGTCCAAAACAATTTTTCAGGAGGCGCAAGTACCGACATTTAAAAAAAATTTTTTTGCTGAGGGTCGACTTTATGTACTCTGAAAAGAAACATTTTTTGGAGGCTCAACAAAAGCCATTTCACTGCATTCTCAGTCGGACAAAGTCATTGGTGGTGTAACCGCCATGCTGTGTCAGGCTAAATTTTTGGGTGCTTCACCAGCTACCTCATCTAACTTGGTCACTTGTTGGTGTCACCACCATGCTGTGTCAGGCTTATGCCTGCATCGTGTGGCTGGGAATAGGAGAGCAGTGCCAGCATGGGCATGGGTGATGGACCTTCGTTGCACCTAGTTGGGTGCTTCCCTAACATGTGATGGGCATGTGCCTCGCCTTTCTTGGTCTGGGTGAGCACAATTGCCATGAGGGTAACCACCAGGCTGTTGCAGGAGGATTTGGGGTAATGGTGAGTTTAGGCAGTCTCAGAGGCATCCATGCATGCTGTCCATGCTGTTTCCTGTCCATGTCCGTGGTGTTTCCATCATTTTCTGAGGTTTCCAGGTTTTCACCCAGCCTTCCCTAGGCAGAGCCCCGGTCCCCTAGAAAAATGCTCGAGTCTCCCATTGACTTCAATGGGGTTCGTTACTCGTAACGAGCATCCGAGCATCGGGAAAAGTTTGTCTCGAATAACGAGCACCCGAGCATTTTAGTGCTCGCTCATCTCTAGTAATAATATGTGAAAACTACACGTAGAATGATAGAAAGAGAGGGAACGGGAGAGAAGAGTAGAAAATAGATTGGATTGTTTGAATCAATATAACTATATCCCATGCTTATAACTATAGGGTTTTGTGCAGAAAACATACTGTATCTACATGGCAACGAGTTCATGGCTTGTCCGAGACTAGATATTATTGATATTATAGCCATAGGTATAAGGGATGTTGTCACTACAGGCAAGAAAAAGGAGCCTGGACTATTAGGTATGTTCCTACTAATCTGACATTGTAACTATAACTGTTTCTTTCTCTGCCAGTTTATAATAGTTTCTGGATCACTTAAAGATGGAAAAATATATATATATATTTAGTGGGGAAAATTCTACAAAGAAAAGAGAGGTCTGTCATTTTTATAGTAGGTACATTACTTTTCCTCATCCCCTTATTGTCTCACTTTGTTCACCCCTTATTAAGTTTCCCTCCTCCTCAATATTACCTATTATTATTTTCTTTTTCCTTTTTGGTTCACTAATTTATGCTCCAAGGCTACATTGCTACATTGGAAATTGTAGATATATCACTACTAGAAGACTACAAACTGTGAGTTATGGTTTTAAAGACTTACGTATAATGTACTGACATACATATCCAATGTTAGGAAACCAATGGACATTTAAGTATACATTATAATTTGAATGTGAACTGTTCTGTATATGTTCTACATCCTGCAATCTGTGCAGACTTTGTTATTTCTTTATTGTCTTAAAAATGTTAATAAAGACATATTGAAACAGAAATGTGAGAGACTGAATCTAAAAAACAATTCCAGAAAATCGCATTGTATGATTTTTAAATCATTAATTTGCATTTTATTGCATGAAATAAATATTTGTTCACCTACCAACCAGCAAGAATTCTGTCTCTCACAGACCTGTTATTTTTTTTTAAGAAGCCCTCCTACACTGCACTCATTACATGTACACTCAACCAATTTATATATAGTCAAAATATATGTTAAGATAGAAGGCCCATTATCTTATGTAGCAAAGCTTCTGTATTCATCTCCTTTGCCAGCTGGTTTGGAAACCATTCCTGGACAGCCTGTCTGATGTCAAATCTTATCTCCTGTGCCAAATTTTTACACTGTTGTGTAATTAATAAGCCTTTGATACCTGATGGAACTTAATAGGTCTGCTGGAGAGCTGTTCAGTTAGTTCTCACTTTGAAGTGCTGTAACTGAATCATAGGGGACATATGAAACACAACAAATAGTTCTCAGGTTTATACAATCTCTCCAGTATGTGAATCTATCACAAGGTTTCTCTCATTTTACTGATCAAAGTTGAATGTAAGGTTGTCAATGTACAAAAATCTCTGAATGCCAGCAATGTTGAATACCAACTCTCTTGAACTATTGGAGTCATGCATCTTTTACACCGTTATTGGTATACCTCTTTACATCATAGTTTTGTCTGTAGTGTAATTAACCACTATCATTTTTTCATATTTTATTGATTAGGTTAAACAGGTCTTGAATAAATTATTTGGGTGATTATCAGGTTGTATCAGCGTGCTTGGTGACTTACAGTGCAATTGGAAACTCTTCAGACCCTTTTACTTTTTTCACATTTTGTTAGGATGTGGCCATATGCTGAAATAGAAAAAAAAGGTTACCATTTTCCCCCAACATTCTGCCCTTGATACCCTATAATCAGAAAGTGAAAACAGAATGTTTAAAATCTTATTTTATTGAAAATGAAAAACTAAATCAGACATTTTACTTAGTACTTAGTTGAAGCACCTTTGTATCCAGTCTTGGACATGCTGCCACAAGATTTGAACACCTGGATTTGGGGATTTTCTGCCACTCTTCTCTGCAGATCCTCTCAAGCTCTGTCAAGGATAATGGAAACTATCGGTGAACAGCCATTTTCAGGTTTCTTCAGAGATTTTTAATTAGGTTCAAGATCAAGGACTTTAGCTGGGCTACTTAATGACATTCACAAATTTCACCTAAGCTGCTTCTGTGTTGTCTTGGCTTGTCATTGCCTTGTTGGAAGGTACACATTTAGCCCAGTCTGAAGTCCAGAGCACTCTGTCTCAGGTTTTCATATAGAATATCTCTATACTTTGCTCCATTTAGCTTTTCCTCAACTGTGACCAGTCTCCCTTTCCCAGTCTCTGAAAAACACCCCACATCATGATGCTGATACCACTATGCTTTACTGTAGGGATAGTATTGGGCAGTGTCTGGTTTCCTCCAAACATGATGCTTAGAATTGAGGACCAATCTTGGTTTCATCAAACCAGAGAATTTTGTTTCTCACAGTGTTTTTGTTTTTGCAAAGTTTCATGTGTGTGTTTTTTTAACTGAGGAAATGCTTCTTTTTGGCCAATATGCCATAAAGCCTAGGTTAGTGGAGTATTGAAGTTATAGTTGACCTTCTGGAAGTTTGACTTCTGTATACAGGATTTTTGGAGCTCTGCCAGAGTGACCATTGGGTTCTTGGTCCTTTTCTTACTAAGGCACTTTTCCACAGATTACTTAGTTTGATGGGGTGGCCAGGTCTAGGAAGAGTCCTGGTAGTTCCATACTTTTTTCATTAAAGAATTATGCTGGCCACTGTGCTCTTGTGAACTTTCAGTGCAGTAGAAACTGTCTTCTCTAGATCTGTGCCTACGGACAATTTTGTCTCTGATCTCTATGGGCAGTTTTCCTCATTATGGCTTGGTTTTTGCTCTAATATGCATTGTCAGCTGTGAGACCTTAGAGAAAGGGCTATGTCTTTCCAAATCATAAGCAGTCAACTGAATTTACTACAGGTGAACTCCAATCAAGGAGTACTGTAGAAACATCTCAAAGATGATCGACAGAAATGGGAAACCCCAGAGCTAAATTTCAAGTGTCATAGCAAAGTGTCTGAATACTTATGTCCATGTGAAAATTTTGTTTATCCATTTTAATACATTTGCAAACATTTTGAAAATTCTGTTTTCACTTTCTCTTTAAAAGGGGTTGAGACATGATTAATACGGGAAACTTTTTTTTTAATATTAACGCAAGGCCGCATCATAACAAAATGCGAAAAAAGTGAAAGGATCTGAAGACTTTCGAAATGCACTAATTCATACTAGCCAAACCAATGTTACAAGCAACAGGGGCCTACCTGTTGCTTCAAGTTCACCTAGTTAATAACTTTTGGGCAGTTACTATACAACTGCCTTGCATCTGGATCAGGGTTTGGTTATCCTCTAGCCATGCCTGGCTATGCCAATTCATTCTGGGTCTGGTATACAGTGTAATCTCTTTCTAGTTTAGTGTGTATTCTGTGTTTTCTGGTATTTATAAGACTTCATAGAGTTTGTTTTCTGTGTATTCTGGAATCTGCACTTCCACAGAGTTTCATGTGCTTTGTTTGGAATATATTGCATGGTTTTGGCTATTGCTGGCTAGAATTCAGTTCAGTATTGCTCTATATCAGTTCATTATAATTCATCAGCTATCTACCTGTATTCCATGCATCTGCCATCCAATCTATTGCTAGATCATTTCTACCTTACACGACCATCAGTGTTCAGTTCCTGTCATTTGGTGGTGAGTTTAATTGGAGTGGATCATAAACTTCTCTTTTTTTTAATGCATTCCTGGTTTTGGCTTCCAAAACTGAATCAAGAAATATGAACATCTGGCTGTACTCTAATACTAAGCAGTCACATCTCCCTCACGAATGGCTGGCATATGATTGCATGTTCACTTGTGTAAACTTCTTTGTATAACATTGTGGCTTGTCTACATCCTGCTGATATTTAGCTTTTTAACCTGCTCTTTCTTGTACCAGTAAAAATGATCAAATATGTATTGTCTGGACTTGATTGAACTGATATACGATAATAAAATTTTCTTCTGAATACAATACATTGAGTGCTGTGGTATGACCATTTGAAGACATTTGGCTCCTAGCCTACCACTGGCACCACAGCACTTTACTGGAGTGCAGGTGGTAATTCATTTATTCTATGCTCAGGATAGATCATCAGGATGTGATCTCTGGGGGTCTGACACCCAAGCCCCCCCTCCCCCACGTTTTAGCCATTTGAAGCGCTGTAGCCTTCTCGCCGTGTACCAAGCACATCACTGTCTTTTGGATAGTGGCTGTGCTTGGTATTGCAGCCCATGCCAATTCACTTGAATTGGTCTAAGCTGCAACTAGGCCATGTGACCAATGAACTTGACATCACAGGCCTAGGAAGAGGTCATCGTGCTTACCGGAGCACTGCAACCTCTTCAAATAGCTGATCCACAGGGTGCTGGAAGGTGGACCCCCCATATCATATACTGATGAGCTATCTTTAAAGGGGTTGTCCGAGTTATTTATTTGTCCTTTGTATGTTTCTAACTAGTCAAATACAACAGCTTTTCCATACACTTTCTGCTTCTAAAGCTGCTGGTTTCTTAGATTTAACTCAGGGTCACATGACCTGTGATGTCTGCTTGCCTCTCTGCTAATCTTGCATTCGTGCACCAGCAGATTAGAGCCTGTACACGAAATGTCACTGTGCTGGCCACGCCCCCTGCTTTGCCGGGGATGCTATCTGCTCTCTCCCTGGATTCTTTCAGATAAAACATTAACCCCTTCAACCAGAACACACTGAAGGCTTTACAAAAGCAGCTGCAGATGTAAAGAGACACAAGATCTGCTCTCCTCACCCTACAGACACAGAGCTGACTGGAGCTGATCTGGAGGAGATGCAAAGTATTGTACAAGAACAGGTAGGGGGAAGACCCTGTGTGTATCAGCGGTGTCATTGTACAGCTGGGACTTGTAGTCCTACACATACAACATGCTGCAGAGTATTCCAGCAGACATGTCACTCAGGCCAGCTCTTGTATTCACTGCCTTTGCAGAGCAGGAAGCGGGAGGGACAGAGATTCTTATTACTGCAGGTAAACAAAGACCAGAAGAGAACCAGGGAAATGTGGAAATATAGATTTTTTTTTTGGCCTAAAACTTGCTTATCTTAGTTATATATTGCTGCCCATCAGATTTACAGTACTATACATTTTTTTTCATAACTCAGACAACCCCTTTAAGATAGCCCATCAGTTTTAAATACTCGGACAACCCCTTTAATGCTTCTCTATTCCATGTGTATAATAATACCAGTGTGTGGTTAGTTATTACATACAGAATATTAGCAAACAAAGTCATATAGAGATAGAAGAACACAATGAAGAAACCTGGTATATATCATAAAATGTAAGTAGGTTAACATGAATAAGGATGTACAATATGAGAAGCAGAATAAAAGCTGCAAAGGTCAGGCAAAATGAAAGCTAATTAACATTTTGCTTAAAAGAGGCTCAATACATGAGCTGCAAATATGAAAGGAAATGATAGATCTATTAATTATTTGATTGGGGAGATTTTAAGTAGGGGAAGGAAAATGTGATCTTACACATCAAAGCAACGTTGGGCTTTTGTCTTGGAGGAAAGACAGCAGGTATTGGTTATGAGCTGCCAGTGTTATATTTGTGTCATACTGAATGAAAAGTTCACTCTTTTATATATTATACAGTTTACATGCTTATTAAGCAGTTATCTTGTGAGCCAAAGCAATTGATTGATTGGTCCAGAAGAGAACTGCAATTAGCTAGTGACATATAACATGTGGTTTTGATAGAGGAAGATAGAAAATGGGTAATTTCCACACTCTAGGAAAATGTGTTCATCACTGATTCATGGCTAAGCCCGGGATTTCGGTAATATTATTCACATATTAATTCAATATTTTAATTTACTTCCAGCACTTTTGCTGAAGTCTGCACATTAGAAAACATAAGAAATCCTATTTTTACTATCTGTGACACATTTGAAGTTACCATGGCAGCAAATGCAATGGACATATTGTGTATGTATCACCATCTTTTGACCATGAAAAGCAAAGGAAGGGTGAAAAACTAGAAAGGTCAAACTGTTCTTGCAGATATGTTTTGTCATTGTAGCCTAAGAAAAGTCCTTCTGCTGTAACTAAACATCTGTCAGAAAGTAACAGGGTTATTTATCAAAATCAGCGTTGTTTAAGCACATTCATTACATTGATGCCAATTAGAAGCTGCTTAAGATTTACATGGTGATTCTGTCGCTTTACAAAGCTTTGCTTGGTCACTTTAGACATTTTGACATTTTCTGCAGGCCCAATTATGACCGTAAATCATGAAGATTAAAAAATAAGTATTATCCTTAAAGGGATTTTCTAGGATTTTAAATGACTTGCTTCCCCACCTCCCCCCAAAACAAAACAAAAAAAAACAGTGTCTTTTGAAGTAAATGGGGCTGAGCTGTAATACTAAATACAACCAGTGGACAGGTGTGGTGCTGCTTTTTTTTTTGGACAATCCCTTTTAAACTGTACTTTGATTAACCCCTTCTGGCGGTACGCCGTAATAGTATGTACCTGTGAGGATGTAGTTAATGCTCAACACAATACTATTTTGGCTCAGTGACGATGAAGGCTTTCAGTGTCATCACTTGCTTGTGTATGCTGTATTATCTACCGTAGCTGGCATCTAATTGCCAAGGGGTTACCATGCCCTGTACAGATGCTTCATAGGCAGCCAGTCAGATTTACTGTAGTCGACATATACCGTTACGTGAGCATTCAGGGGATCACAGGTTCAACTTCAGGTCTCAAATTTTTTTTTACATTTTATTTCCAAAATCACTTTTGATCAAAGTGATCAAAATGTTGCATGTACCCTAAAATGGCATCAAGAAATCTGGCCCTGAAAAACTCAGACCCTCACATAGCTCCATGGATGGAAAAGTTTTTTTATGGGACTTTGAGTTTTTGAAAAAGACAGAAAAAAACTATGCAATTTCGGTATTGCCTTAATCATACTGATCAACATATTAAATTTATCATATCACTTAAACCGCACCATAAATTCCATAAAAACAAAACCAAAAATAGTGCTGTTATAATTAATTTTCACGCTGTCCCCCCAAAAATGAATAAAGGTTATAAAACACAATGTTGTACTCCAAGATGGCACCATTCAAAAATACAATTTGTCCTCATGTGGTTAATGCCAAATTATGCCTTTTGAAATTGTGTCCTTTAGAAGTTAAAATGCCATTGATAAGAAAATAACTGGACCAGTGTTCATATATGAAGGCTAATATTTTGTTGATACCAATTAATTTAGAACCAGAAATTAGTTAATAATGGTTGTTATACAGTGTTTATGAACACCTTCTGTTCCGAATGTGATTTTTGATGTGGAGATCATCTGGTTTCAGGCGTAGCAATAGTGAAGTATTCTGAAGAAATATGATATCCTAAGGCTACTTTCACACTAGCGTTTGCATTTTCTGGTATTGAGATCTAGCAGAGGATCTCAATACCGGAGAAAAACGCTTCCGTTTTGTCCCCATTCATTGACAATGGGGACAAAACAGAACTGAACAAAATAGAATGCTCCAAAATGCATTCTGTTCTGTTTGGTTGCGTTCCCATACTGGAGAGAAAACCGCTGCAAGCAGATACAATAGAAAACTGATCCATTCCCCGTTGACTTTCAATGGTGTTCATGACGGATCTGTCATTGCTATGTTAAAGATAATACAACCGGAGCTGTTCATAACACATGTAGATGGTTGTATTACCAGTAACGGAAGCATTTTTGCTGATCCCTGCCGGATAAGGCAAAAATGGAAGTGTGAAAGTAGCCTAAATTAAACATCAAATACATACAGCTAGGCCTGGTAAATAATCAAAGAAGAAGCCATCAGACCTGTTACCTGTAAACACTATAATAACCTACTCTAGTAAATGGAATTTCTGATTGCAAGTTATACACGCTTGGTTTCTCATTAGGAACTAAAACTGACTAAGGATTAGTGTTGAGCGAGCACCTCTGTGCTCGTATGCTTGGGTGCTCTGGCCGAGCACTAGGGGTTGCTCGAGTGCTCGGCCGAGCACCCGAGCATAATGTTAGTCAATGGGACTAAACCAGGCACCCCCCGCTCGGAAGAGGGGAGGGTGTCTGGTTAATAGAAAAAGGTCAGAATTGCGACTTCTCCTCTTGTATGTTAATTAACTGAATTTGTACGCATTAGCGTACAAATCAACATTACAGTGCGGGGAAGAAACTCGAGCATTGCGCTCAAGTACACTCGGTGTTCGGCCGAACACCGAGCGGACCCGAGCGTAGGCATGCTCGGCCAAACAGTGAGTTTGGCCGAGCATGCTCGATCAACACTATTAAGGATGAACGAACCAATTCCGGCCGAACTGGGATTGGTCTGAACTCTGCTATTTTTCAGATGGCTGGCGAACCCAAATCTTTTCAGGTTCCTTTTAGATGAATCTACTAAAACACTAAAACAGCGCAGGAACAAAGCACTAGGGAGGAAGATGAAGGGTTCTCACATCATCTTGAGAGGAAGTGGGGGGAGGGCTTGCCCTGATTGGGTCCAGGCCAACAGACAGCATGGATGAGCCAATCAGTGCTACATTAGACATGGAGGCACCCTAGCAGAACAAGTAGAACGTCATTCTGTGCTGGGCTGTGAAAGAGGGTGGTTATGTCTTACAGTGTCTGCCAGGAAAACTATCTTAGGGAGTCAGGGAGAGTGAAAAAGGGACAGGCAGAAATCAACTAAGCTTATTGCCAGGGAACGTGATGGGAAAGGCTAGGCTTCCAAAGAATTGTGTGTGTTGTGTACAATAGAGAGAAGCAGGGCAGCGGACACCTCAAAAACAGCTACCTTTCTTTTTCCCCCATTTTCACAGAAATCTTTTTTTGTGAAGTTCAGTATAATTAAGCTGCATACATACGTGATTACTGCAGCAATAACCATGGTGTGGAAGCAACCTACCAGGGTGTATTGAGGTGAAACTTAACGTCAAGCCTCAGTCATCTGTTTATATATTCAGTTTCCACACTGTTGGAATTAAATTTTTGGGAGGATTGTTAAATTTAATTAAATCAGTATATATATATATATATATATATATATATATATATTTACTGTAAGACACAAGGTATAACAGCAATCTACCTGTGTGTGTTAATGAGAAATTGACCTTCAAGCCTCAATCGTTCGTTTACGATATTATCAGTTTCCACACGGTTACAATTAAAAAATTTTTTAGGGGGTTCTATTTAACTAAGGTGCATATATATGTGATTACTAGAGTTGAGCGAACGTGCTCGTAACGAGCACTGTACTGCTCGGATCCCCTGCGCTCGCCTCACCCGACGGATCCGGATGCCTGCGCCCATGCGAGCTCAGGGGATCCAAGCAGTACAGTGCTCGTTACGAGCACGTTCGCTTAACTCTAGTTATTACTAAAGCAATACCTCTTGGAATTTTTATTTTTTTTGAAGATTGTTAAATGTAATTACAACAGCATATATATATGTGATTACTACAAGACACAAGGTATAGCAGCAATCTACCTATGTTTATTATTATTATATTATTATTATATTATTATTATGTTTATTATTATTATATTATTATCTACCTATATTTAGTCCTCCCAGTCTTCAGTGTCAATTCCCATAGGGATGCCTACCCCACCACGCCCTATGGCAGATAGTCAAGAAAGTCTCCCTGTTGACCACTTGTGTGAGAGCAGTTAGCATTTGTACTGCCCTGAGGAGGAGATGGAGGAGTAGGCTGCAGACCCCAGACATAGCTGTGTTGGTGGTGGTATTAGTAGTGGCCCCATAGCTACGCTATTGGTGTTGAGGGCACTGCAGTATCAGTCAGGGAAGATCAGTGGGGGGGGTGGTGGGGGGGGGTGGGGGGACTGCAAAAAACCACCATGATATCCCTCAGTCTGATAGAAGAAAAAAGGGAGGGTGAGGACTCCGATGATGATTGTGTCCTGGACAGGACCTGGGCACCGGATCAGAGTGCTGAGGAAGAAGCAACATCAGAGGAGGAGGGTGATGTTGGCAGCAATTAAGAGCAGAGCAGGGGAGCACCACCAATGAGGCCAGGTGAGGCGATCGCCTCAGGTAGCACCAGGTAGGGGCAAGAGGAGGGCAGCAGAAGCGCCTTGGACAATTAGCGCTTTCATTGTGGCAAAGGGGTTAGGTTAAAAAATTGGCATGGGCGGGCGCCGTTTTAGTTTTCATCTCAGGCAGCAGAAAGGCTAGGTGCACCCCTGGAGCAGAGGCCACATACCTCTCAAAAACAGCCAAGGCCACACCTGCTTTGGAATCTGCTTATGGCTGCTGCCGCTACGGCCTGCATCATTCCACTAATGCCTCTCAATTGTCCGTTTACATGTATTCAGTTTAAACACAGTTATTGTTATTATTATTATTTTTTTTGGGGTGGAAGGGGGGGTTAAACTCCTTTAAGCAGTATACTGTACATACATAATTACTGCATCAATACCAACATTTTCTCCAAGATCAGGCTGATTCCTGATGAATAGACCATGTTTCACCAGCAATGCCCCATCTTGCCATTGTTGCTGTCTGCTTACCGCCATGTTCTGTACGGCTGCTGTGGCCTGCATCATGCCACTTATGCCACTTGCCAACCATCACATTCTCCCAAACTCGTTTTTATTATTATTTTTTTAACTCTCATAACACCATGTGTATTTAAACATCATCTGTCCCCGATAAAGGGCAATGTGTGTTTTTAAACATGCTGTAAGTTAGCACCATCAGATGTGCATTTTCATAGCTTTGTATGTCAATGTAATTCAGACATCATTTACTATTGCTGTCATTGCGTTCCATAGCTTGGGGAGGGGGAAGGGGAAAAATTTATAAAAAAAATAAACAAAAAGTTTTCCTAAAAATTATAGGTGTCATTTATTAATCTGAAATATACCTAAATTAGAGAATCTGTGGTAGGTATTCTCCACATGCGAAAATTGGCAGATAGGAAAACGGAGACTCTTCCTTTATTACATCAGAACATGTGAAGAAAAATTGAAAATGTTAATAGCTATCTTAAAGTTATCTACAGACAAAAATGTTAAACTCCTGGCCTGACTACTAGATCTTCATTTACCTGAACGGGGCTGTCCTATAGAGCCCCTTCTGTTCTTTAGTAGGCTACAGGTAAATCCTGAGCTGACCACAATTTTCATGGTGGAAATAGGCCCCCCTTGTGAGGCTCCACACTCTTTCCTGATATGATAGACTATCTGGGTCGCACTGGATGAAGATCACCATTCTACTCTGGTGATGCAACTTTACATTCATGCTTCTTCATAGTTCCAGTAGTCACTCATTTTAGAATTGGGGAAATCAAAGTAAACATTGTGCCTGATGGAGCAGGGCTTTTGGCAGCAGACATGATTTGGTATCTCTCTCCTTTCTAATCAATACCCAAATAGTGAGTATTAAGTTTTGAGAAGAGGTATCATTAGATATTTGTGGCATCCTAGGACTTTACACACAGTTATGGTACATATGCTATATTTTATATAAATTTCCACTAACATATGTTGCTACTATATATGTCAAAGACTTCCAGCTGTCTGTACACATACTACAGGCTTTTAAATGAGCAAGAGACTTTATTGAGGCACATTATTTTCATTAGAAAAGTGAAATCACTGTTAATCTAACAGAAAAGAGTCTTAAGTGTTAATTCTCTGATAAGAGGTCTTTCCTGGGCTTAGCAACTGTCTTTAATACATGTTTTTCACAGGAATCTGCTGAGAGTGGAAAGGGGCAAGGGATTTTGCTATTCAGTGCTGAGAATGATCTGGTGCAGATTTCATGTTCTTGTGTGGTGTTCTGATACATCTTAATATAAAATCATGTAAGTCCCTTACTAGGTGAAAGCCCAGTCTGCTGTCAGATGTAACAGCTGCTGAAAAATTCATTTTAGAGCCATTAATAAACTGATAGTTCCTCTCTGCCCTGTGCAGTTTCATATCAGCAGTGAAAAAGCATCCATAATACCATAAGCCTAGAAAACACAATTAAAATAGCGATGCAACAACCCATGGCTCGTAAACCTTGCCCTTTCTGTAATGCAGCATTGAAGGACTGGCAGCACTAACCATTAGCCTTTTACATGTATCATTAATTTAGGTAGAGCACAAGGCCATTCAGGAATGTTCTCAGTACAGAATAACAGAATATAATGAATTCAGCATTGAGAAGCCACACTACTACTACCACTACTACTACTATACTGTTACCACTAATTCTACTATTGCTTTAAAGAGGACCTTTCACGGCTCCCGATATGCCTGTTTTAATAGCTTCATACATTCCCTGTGTAATAACAATTCTGGATCATCTATTCTTATTGCTCTATGTTATGCCATTTCTGTATTATTTCTACTAGAAGTTATGAATGAATTGTTAGCAGTCTGCAGTAAGGGTACAGAAGGGTGGTAACCAGATGGGGTATGTACCTGCTCAGACTGTGCAAGTACACCCCCCACCCCAAAACTGGTTGCCACCCCTCTGTACCATTACTGCAGACTGCTAGCAATTCATTCATAACTTCTAGTAGAAATAATAAATGAATGGCACAACATACAGACATAAGAATAGATGCTCCAGAATTGTTTTTACATGGGGGATGCATATAGCTATTAAAACAGATATGTCAGGAGTGGTAAAAGGTCATCTTTAACAACCCTAGCAATGTACATAACTAGTTAGTATGTCACTGTATTTAAGAAAACACAAATTAATTTAATCAAACTACATCTAAGATATAATATTGTGAAAGAGAAATGCGAAAGAACATGGTTATCTGAACATGGGCGGAATTTTCTTTAGCAAATCTCACGGATTTCGCCGTGATACCGCAGCAAATCCACAACATACGGCTTTCACTGCAGATTTCCTGAGACTTTCACTTCTTTACCTTGAAAAAGTGAAAACCCACAGGAAGAATTGACATGCTACAGATTTTAACATACACACTGCTTGTCAATCTCCACAAATAAAATCTCCACAGCGTATTCACATTGTATTCACATTGCTCTCATTGTATTCACATTGCTCTCATCCAATTGCAGCCATAATGTCTCTAGGGCTGGCCTTCTAAAAAGTTACAGCCACTTAAAAGCACATGCTCCTGTCAGGGGTGCACCTATCCTTTCTGCCGCCTGAGGCGGAAACTGAAATGGCGCCCCCCCCTCCTTCCCAATGCCAATCTCTTAACCTAACCCCTTCCCTTCAGCCCATGGCCCTTCGGCTGCCCCTCTCTTGCCCCTACGTGGTGCTGCCTGAGGCGATCAGGCCTCACCTGGACTCATTGGTGGTACACCCCTGGCTCCTGTCAACCCTGTACTTCACTAAATGTGAGGCTTGTGTGAATATTCAGTCAACTTACATATTCTATTAACTTACATATTCTATATAATTCTAACTGTGGTTAAGCAGGGACTAAAACATTTTGTCCAGGCACAGTTCTGGATTTGGTATCACGGAGACGTTTTATCCCCTATTTTTCTGCTACACATATAGTAGATGAAACTCTTAAAGGCTGTACCAAAAGCTGTATGATAACATGTAAAATCTTTATAAGGCTTTCTGCTTGTTTCCAATGCTTATTTCTGATACTTATGGCTCCTGAACTGCCTGTTGAAGCAGCCACTGTGATAGAAGGGGTGACTAGGAGTATTGGTGGTTTCCTTATGCTATACTATTTCTGCATGGCATGCAGCGGTGGGAGTCAAGCAGGGCATGTGCCCTGGATGTTGGTAGAGCATGGAGTGCCGATACGTCAAATTGTGTATTCAGCCACTTCCAGTTGAAGAAAACATGTTATTGCTACAGCAACTGCCAGAACACTTACAAATTGGGACAGCACCCGTTCTGATACATCCCACAGCACTGTACATGATCTATACACTGTCCAGGCATATGAGGTGCAATCCACATTTATCAGAAATTTATGGCCTATCCTGTGGATCTGCCGTATATATCTTAGATCAAAGGCTTGCTGTAAAGCAACTATTAAAGCCTCACTGAGTTTGTGCTTCTTTTACCATATCCTCTGTATATATTGTGAGACAGTTTGCTCCTGGTCTGCCAAGTGATTGGACTACAACAATGTAAGCACAGGTATGCAAAATTAAATGTGATATTTAAGAACAAAAAATGCTTCTATTAGCTTCAACTGCCTTAAAGGGTGTCTGTCACCAGTTTTTTCGGTATGAATCAGGCTGACATTAGAGATGTGCTAATGTCACCTGATTCCAAATATATATCTGTTTTATTTACTGGTGCCCCCATTTTTATATAAAATGAACTTTTATTTTTTGCTAATAACGCCTCTAGGTGCAAGGGGCGTTACCCCTTCTCCTAGAGGCTCTGTTGATTGACAGGACCAGGCAGAGAAGAAACACTCCATTCACCATAGCTTGCAAGGACCTTCAATGATGTCATGACCATGTGATCAGTCACATGGTTTAGGAGGAGACAGGCTGTTTGTGTGATCCTAACCATGTGACTGATCACATGGTCATGACATCATTTAAGGTCCTTGCAAGCTATGGTGAATGGAGTGTTTCTGGGCCTGTCAATCAACAGAGCCTCTAAGAGCAGGGGTAACGCCCCTTGCACCTAGAGGCCCTATTAGCATAAAATAAAAGTTCATTTTATATAAAAATGGGGGCACCAGTAAATAAAACAGATATATATTTGGAATCAGGTGACATTAGCACATCTGTAATGTCAGCCTGATTCATACCGAAAAAACTGGTGACAGAAACCCTTTAAGACTTTGCTGAATTATTAACTTACTGTATATATAACCTGAAAAGTGGCTGTACAGAGAAGAATTATTTAGACAGACCACCCAAGTGTAAAAATACAAAAAAAACTCAAGCCTCTCCTATTTTGTCCTCAGTTACTTAGCTCAAGTAACAGCAAAAAAGCTACAAATGTGTCAACCCTGCACAACATAATTGCTCAAAGGGAATTTCCAACACTGTCTTTAAAGCTGTCATTTTATTTATTTTTTTACATTTAGGGACATTGAGTGTGCTGTAGCAATACACTTTATTAGGGAAATATGTAAATTTTTATTAGGCTACTTTCACATTTGCGTTTTTGCTGGATCCAGCTGGGATCAGCAAAAACACTTCCATTAGGATAATACAAGGGGCTGCATCCATTATGAATGGATCTGTTTGTATTTTCTCTAAAATGGCCATGACGGATCCGGCACTAAAACCATTGTAAGTCAATTGGCGCCAGATCTGTTTTCTTTTGTATCTTAAAAAAACAATCAAATGCAATGGAATACATTCTGGTGCATTCCGCTCCGTTCAGTTATGTACCCATTGACAATGAATGTGGACAAAACTGAAGCGTTTTCCTCCAGTATTGAGATCTTATCATGGATATCAATACAGGAAAGGAAAAACGCTGATGTGAAAGTAGCCTTAGGCTACTTTCACACTAGCGGCAGGCCTGATCCGGCAGGTGAAGGGTGCTGCCGGATCAGGACTGCCGCAGCGACATGTGTGGAGCCGGAACCGCGCTCCGGCCCCACACATGTCACACAGTACATACATACACAGACACACACACATATACACAAATACACATACATACATACTTACATGCTCCCGGCAGGTCTTCAGAGCGACGGAGAAGCAGGACGGCTCACACAGGTGACGATTCCCCACAGCGCCCTCGGCTGGGCGCCTGGTGGAATCGTCACCTGTGCGCGCCGTCCTGTCCCTCCGACGCTCTGAAGGGTGCATGTAAGTATGTATGTGTATTTGTATGTTTATATGTCTGTGTATGTTTATGTTTATGTGTATGTCTATGTCTGTATGTGTGTATGTGTAGCCGGATCCGTCATGAACTCCATTGAAAGTCAATGGAGGGCGGATCCGGTTACCATTGTGGTCACACCAGACGGATCCACCCCCATTGACTTGCATTGGGGGTCATTTCGGATCCGTCTTGGTGTGGATGCCTGGACCGGAGAGCAAACCGCAGCATGCTGCGGTTTGTTCTCCGGTCTGAAGACGGAACGGAATGCTTTCAGGAGCATTCCGTTGTCTTCAGTTCAGTTTTGTCCCCATTGACAATGAATGGGGCTAAAACTGAATCGTTTTAAAAAGCTAGTGTGAAAGTAGCCTTAGAAAACTATTTGCAATCCTTTATCTGATGATTGCTAAGATTAATCCATCTTCATTATTCTACTGAACTCTGAAGGTATTACATAACTTAAAGAGGACCTTTCACCACTCCTGACATGCCTGTTTTAATAGCTTCATGCATTCCCCATGTAATAACAATTCTGGAACATCTATTCTTATCGCTCTATGTTGTGTTATTCCTTTATTATTCCTGCTAGAAGTTATGCATGAATTACTAGCAGTCTGCAGTAAGGGTACAGAGGGGAGGTAACCAGTTTGGGGTGTGTCCCTTCTCAGTCTGAAAATGGCAGCACTGATTGGATAGAATGATTCTGTGCAGGTACACACCCCCAACTGGTTACCTCCCCTCTGTACCCTTACTGCAGACTGCTAGCAATTCATTCATAACTTCTAGTAGAAATAATAAAGGAATGGCGCAACATACAGACATAAGAATAGATGTTCCAGAATTGTTATTACATGGAGAATGCATGAAGCTATTAAAGCAGGCATGTCAGGAGTGGTGAAAAGTCCTCTTTAATGATGCAGAGGCTTTATATATGACAGTTCTACTATATGTGATCAGTTCTACCTCTTCCTGTAGATCACTGTCGGGTATACATACCTTTAATAATTTCCACTTATTCATATATCCACTGATAATCTATTATTGCGGTTTTATAATCTTTGATGACTTGCTACCGCATTTATATAGGTATAGTTATATTTATGTGCATTTACTCCACCTCTTACTGGATTATTTTTATTTTGGGCCAAATTAGGGAGTGGCGCTAATATTGTCACTTGGGAAAACAGATTAACATTTTTGGTAATATTATCTGTCTCCTTCTTCTGATTATACTTTGCCTTTTACCCCAGCCCCGCCTCCCTAAATGTATAATGTGTAAATGTGTAATAGAGGTTACTAAAACTAATGTTACATGCTTTCATGTTGATAGTTTATCTGCTGCCAGCACTGATTATTGGCCACTGCTGGCAGTAATGCTCCATTCTGCCTTCCCAGTGTATCCCAATACATGCCTAGTTATTGTAGAGATTAGTTGAGCAGAAATGCAGCATTCAGTGCTGACAGTGAGTATACAGGAGCATAGTACACTTACTGTCAGTGAAGAACGCTGTCCCGCTTTTCTCTCTGTCTTTGCAGCACTAACCAAAGATGCACTGGTAGAGAAAAGTACTGGAAGCAGAAAAGCTGCAGGGAATCATGTCACATTATTTTAAGTAAGCTTTATTACACATTTAGGGAGGCAGGGCTTGGCTAAGGAGGCAGAGGTTGGGACAGGGAGACCAAAGGCAGGCTGAGAAGCCTGCCTTTTTATCATACAGTTATCCAGAATCTTCAGTGTTCAGTAAAATTCTGCAGATGGATTTTCCTTAGCAAACCTCAGCTAGACTCAGGGGAGACTTTACATACAGTTTTCCAATAAAAAATTAACATTACTTAATAAAGTGTATTACAAAAATGCTTTCATTCACTATCCCTAAATGTTAAGAAAAAATGAAATGATAGCTACACTTTCAATTTATTATGCATTATAATGGCAAAAAGCTATGTACTCCTCTTTAAACTCAACTACATTTGATTATACATGTTGTCTCAAAATAATGACCTTAGCAGTCAGTCCCTATCCACTGCAGTGGCACCTTGGCTTCATTGATGCCATCAATGATTGGCTCCTGTGGTCACATGTAGAGATGAGCGAGCACTAAAATGCTCGGGTGCTCGTTATTCGAGACGAACTTTTCCCGATGCTCGGGTGCTCGTTTCGAGTAACGAACCCCATTGAAGTCAATGGGAGACTCGAGCATTTTTTGCAGGGGACCAAGGCTCTGCCTAGGGAAGGCTGGGTGAAAACCTGGAAACATCAGAAAATGAAGGAAACACCACGGAAATGGACAGGAAACAGCAGGGGCAGCATGCATGGATGCCTCTGAGTCTGCCTAATCCCACCATTACCCCAAATTCTCCTGCAACAGCCTGGTGGTTACCCTCATGGCAATTGTGCTCACCCAGACCAAGAAAGGCGAAACACATGCCCATCACATGTTAGGGAAGCACCCAACTAGGTGCAACGAAGGTCCATCACCGCCTGCAGGTGAC